>JAIPRK010000596.1:0-167414 GCA_025469195.1 Chaitophorus viminalis
CAAACTGAAATTTGTTTCAATGTTTATTTTTGAAATAATATTATTCACTGAAAAATTTTATCTAGCATATTCTTTAAACATAAAAAATAACAACTTTAAAAAAGATATTATATTAAAAGTTCAAAGATAGTTTTTGAATTGAGTAAAAAATGTACATCCTATTCATCCAGTTATTGACACATGCACTTAAGAATTACACGAAATGAAAATTGTAAAATTTATGTCTTCATATTATTGTATTAAGTGTAAACAATTAATAAAGCAAAAACAAGGTTCAAAGTCATCCCTTAGGCATAAATTAAACAAACTAATTTTATTTAATCATGTTTAATCTAAGTTATATAATATTGGCATTAATTACATTATAAATTATAATCAATGACGTTGGTAACATGTTTACAAAGTTATTTAGTGTGTTATAATAACCAGTTTATTTAATTAAACATTTAACTTTTATAATTATTCAATATTTTTATTTGTGTAATAAAATACTATAGGTATGACCAATGGCGGTGCGTTAGGGGAGACTTTGAAACGGCGTCTCTCCAATAATACATTGGAAAAAAAATTGTTTTAAATTATTTTCAAGTATTTGTGTAATTTATATTATATGTAAATAATATACTGTTGTCAACTATTACTATATCATAGATTAAATAATAAATATTTAATCTATGGTCCAGGAGACTATAAAAAAATAGTCTCTGCCAACGGGCGACACGTTATTTGTTGCGTATAGTTGTGTAGTGCGTTATCTTGTACATAATATCTTGTAGCGTTTTTGATCCAATATTGAACTAATGGAATCAAAAAATTTTACATTAGATGAATTATTAAATAATGATTTTCATTCGCTTACATAAAAATTAAGTCTCCCATAAATTTTATTCACGCGCCGCTATTGGGTATGACTTCAGCATTCTTGTCTGTCTTGTCATTGGAAATGAGATTAATCATGGTATTATTCATTCCTAGATTATAAATCTACAATATTAAGTTAAGTTAGGAAAGTAGCAAGTACAATAATTGACGTAAGTGGTAAGTCAGCTTCGTGGTAAGTAGTGTAGTAACTTTTCTTTCAATTTTGAATAATAGTACAAATACTATGTTTTTTAATAAATATTATTTTACTAAAAATAAAATTGTCGTTATCTTATATGCTTAGTTATGAATTAAAACCTAACTTTCAATTTACAACTCAATTTATTCTCAACATTAAACAAACAATTAACTGCAACTTCCTTTACGTTTATATGACAAATATAGAAATTCACAAAAAAAGCATTTCTCAATACTTGTAACTTGTTATATAATAAATTATAATTATCTACTAATGAACTATTTATTTATCGTTTAATTATTTATATCCTATTAAATTAATCATAGAGATTTTGTGGAAGTTATAAAATAAATAAAAGATACCAAATTTTAAGAATCAAACTAAAATAATGTCGCGGTAAATGAATTTAAGATATTAGCGCCATGTGTAAGACAAAGTTAGTAACACCATTAGTATGTTCCATCTCGTTCTAACATACCGTTTCGGGCACACTGCTTGGTGAGCATTCCAGTTATTATATTGTTCAATTATATATATATTATCATATAGTTCAATGTTTTATATACATCATACATTATTGATCGATGATACGATGATAGTAGATAATTTAAAATTACTGATTTGATTCCAAAGCAACATAGTACCGGATTTCCGATGAGTATACCCATAAATTAAATGTATATAATTTTTGTATAAATATAATTTTGGTTACTTATCGGTTATCGCAACTACCTTTTTTCATGCGGTGAAATTTAACAAATTTAAAATAATCTAAACAAATTATTACAAATACTATTATTGTACAACATAGCGAGCCAGCGAGGAGGCCGAAGCTTCATATATCCATAGTTATTAAAATTAAAAATATACTTAATTTTTCGTCTTTTAACCAATTCACCCAAAACGTATTTACTTTCATTTGTTACCTATCCGACGTAGTTTTGTTTCAGTTGCAATTTCAACATGGAATACACATAATTTTCCTCATCGAGTTAATTATTAATTTTCTTCCTAGTTTTTGTAATAGTTTGTTTAAATTTGTGTAAATTTGTTCAATTACGTTGTTTAAAAAAAGGTAAGTTCCTAAACCTAAATATATATATATGTTACACTAATGCATCAAGTGTTATATTTATTGTGGATCAATGGTATTCAAGATAATTAATATACATTTTTCATGATACTTTCAATGTTTATTGTGACCAATTAAAATAATAAAACTTTATAATATATTATAATCTGATTATTATAGAATATACTATTATAGATCTTTAAATTATTTTTCAAAAACCAAATTATATTTATTAGGTACCTAATACCATTGAATATTGATTATAAATAGTATTTAAGCTAATAGATTACTACATTATTACACTACTACGAGAAAAAAATAGCTAGGTGTTTTGTGGAATATGCACGTAATTCACTCTTATAAAGTTATAACTTATAACTTATAAAGTTATTTGTAGGTATTACATACGATAATGTGACTGTCATTAATTTAACGCTTCTCGGTACTTGATAAAACAATAATGCGGGTGACCTGATCATATTATCAATATGCGCGTAGAGATAAAACATTTTTTTCTTATTTAGTACCAAAAATAAATATGTACAGCTGTATGCATTTACTGTAGTAGGCACATTTAAGTACTTGTAATAATATTATCAATGTAACATATTGGTAGGTACCTATTATTAAATTATAGTTAATCATTTTTCTCCAACACCGTAGTTTTCATTTATTTTGATAAAAACTCACTACAAATAATTCGTTAAAATCTAGCTCAATGCTTAAATCTACACTAAATCAAATAAGCTATGAATATTTTATTTAAATAAAATTAAATAATTTCATGCTGAATATTGAACTAATTCATTGTACATAAACGCTAAAACAGTATAGGCAAAAATAATAGTTATTGAGACGAGTACCAGAAAAAAATATTATTTAACTGTCTTATATGATGCAAAATTATACATTATATCACCTTTGTATATGACTTGAGTATCAACTATGTAGTAAGTTGTAATATTTGCTAAATTACCTACGCATAACTGGAGGTTTGAGTAATTTTTCAATATTTTTAAACTTATAGATATATAGTTATTGAAAATATAAAAGCTAATTATTATCAAAGTCAAATAATATTCAAGTAATCTACTATACCATTCCAAAAATCTTATGAAGATAATAATCTAACATAGTGAGTAAATAATGTTAATATTTTCATTAATTTTGAGTAACAAGAAATATCATTGTTCTAAAACACTAAAGTAAATTTAAAGTTTAACAACAGTAGTCAGTAGTTTTGAATTGGATAATTGTATTTTTGAATATTTTCTATTTCAATGAACGATTAAAGAATTTTTTATTTATTTTTAATTAAAGAACTTTTTCCTGAAATTGTAACAAATTAAAACTTTTAACATTTTCAACAATTGAGAAGCGTATGTAAGTGCACAAAATTATATGCCATATTTTATGGTTACCATAGACAATAGAACACGTCCAGTACCGATTATGAGCAAATTGTATTATTGCACGAGCACAATATTTAACTGTATCAAGCACAAAAAATTTCACTTACAATAGTACGATGATCGTTTTGCGGTATCACTGCAAATGTAATAACTGTGATGTTCGCAATGTAAATAATATTCATATAACGTTACCATTTACCAATAAAATATTTGGTATTCATTAAGCAAAAACGAATTTCCGGCAACAGAAACGCCAAATAGTTTATTCGATTACAAGGATTCTCGACGATCCATATTAGTAAAATCTCCCAAACACATTCTTCTAACTGATTGTCTTGAATTCTTTTAAACGTTATCATTTTTTATCATTATGGTAATACATTCTTGGCGATATATTTGTACATTGCTACGACCGATGGATTGAAATAGTAGTAACTATAAATGACTCATTATTTTTATTGTTTTAAACGCAGTATACGTACAGATATTAGCCATATAGATATTATACACTGCATATAAACTTCAAATTATGATGTTAGATTATTGAATAATATAACGTACTCGGTGAATTGCAATAAAGTAATACAGTTGTCGAGTTCCAAATATTCGATAATTAGTAATTCATTGCAATGTTGCACCAAACCATCAATACATAGGTTAGTCAGCTGTCTTCATTATGAATATCTAATACGTTATGATATGTCTATACTTGTCTCATGTAATTGTTCATTAAATAGGTACTTACTAAATAAATTTGAATAAATCAACATTTTTATAAGCATAATTGACAGTGTGCCCAGTGTACAGGCTTATTTTAAATAATAATAATTTATATATTTTTACATCAAAATTAAATTTTTAATGAAACATAGTTTTATTATTATAATTATACAATATATAAATACAAGTATAATACTTATATAAATATAAGTATTTGTATGCGTGCATAATTTTTCACTTCACAGTTATGTTCACAGTATATTTTAAAAAAAAAACGGGTGGGCCTCGCTTTGCTGTACAGTTGGGGGTGGAGTGTACCTCGTTTATAGGATAGGTCATTATTACAATGGATTTTTTAAATTTGAATGCAATGATAGATATTATTGTATACAATTAACGATTCTGAACGGAGTTAATATGTTTGTCTAAAATGTGTATATAATAATATAGTATTTTATATTTAAATTGAATTATAATGCAATTTCGTAAAAATTTAAATTTAAAACAGTAATAAAATTTTTTCCTTTTGGTCCGGTAGAAATTTTTTTTATATATTTTTGAAGATTAGCTTATGGACAAATTAGTGTCAAAAATTTGAATCTTAAGTATAAACAGAAAAAATTTTATGATCACCGTTATTTTCTATTGAAGATAAGTTAAGCTTATTATAAACATTGTATTAAATTTTCGAGAGGTTTTGACCAGCCAATTAAATTTTATAAGTGTTTAAAAAAAAACTTACAAAAATCGAAAATTTAAATTGTCTATAAATAAGTCAAAATATTTCAAAATCCTTTGAAAACTTAACCATGTATGGAGAACACCAATATAAAGATTTGGTGAAAATTTCAAGTTGTTGCGGTTTTTCTTTTTTGAGTTAGAGCATTTTAAAAAAACCGATATGATTTCTCAGTCTAGAATTTTGATTTTACAATGTTATATATTATATTATATTTTACAAGTAATTTTATGTCAATATTCGCTGTTCAAACGCTTATAAATAAAAATTGTGCCTATGGATTTTGATGATTTTTGAATGACAATAAAAACTACTTGTGCGAAATATTCTATTAAATTATCAAGTATTTTGTAATAGTCAATTTTTTTCATCACTGATTATAAAAAAAAAAATGTAAAAATTCGAATTTTTTAAATGCCTATAAGTGGCTTAAAAAATTTTGAAAGAAATATGACATAAAGAAAATGCCTATCTTTACAACTGGTGAAAATTTCAAGTTTCTGCGACTTATACTTTTTGAATTATAACAAATATTTAAAATCGTTTGACCATAAATCGCTATTTTATGCAATTTCGTAAAAATTTTAATTTCAAACGGTCATAAAATTTTTTTCTTTTGGTCCGGTAAAAATTTTTTTATATATTTTTAAAGATTAGCTTATGGACAAACTAGTGTCAAAATTTTGAACCTTAAGTATAATTAGAAAAAATTTTATGAATTTTTATCTACAAAATAACTTGCAAATTATAGTGATTTTGACACATTTTATACAAATTTGAGCTTTATGGGCTTATAAAAAAAATTTAAGTGAAACAATCTCCAATATTTTCTTGTGAGGATAAGTTGATCTTATTATAAACCTTGTATTAAATTTTTGAGAGTTTTCGGCCAGCCTATTAAATTTTATAGATGTTTAAAAAAAAAAAATTTACAAAAATCGAAAATTTAAATTGTTTATAAATAAGTCAAAATATGTCAAAATACTTTGAAAACTTAACCACATATAGAGAATACCAATATAAAGATTTGGTAAAAATTTCAAGTTGTTGCGGTTTTTCGTTTTTGAGTTAGAGCATTTTAAAAAAATGTAGTTTGCAAAAACGTGATTTTGCCTAAAATTTCCCGTTTTTTCGTAATATTTTTATCGTTTTTTTCGATTTTTGCAAAAAGTATTAAAAATTTTGTATTTTTGATACGCCCAAGTACTATCTACATTCACTTTCCTTTCAGAAAAGTTGCTGTATAAGCAAATCGAAGCATTTTTACTGCAAAAAAAGTTGTCGTCAGACACAAAAAAAAAAAAACATATCATTGTAAAATCAATAGATTCCATCACTCCGTTCAGAATTTAAAATATTAAAAATACCCATCATTAGAAAATCAATACATTCATCACTAGGTTCAGAATCTAAAATCCGTATTATTTGAATGTCGATGGAAAATGACGACAGTTTAGTTCACCGGAGTAAATCTCAACATTTTATTTTGATACGTATAAGAGTATTACATATTTACACGAAAGAATGCAAAATTGTCCCAAAGAAAATTGCTATTGAGTACCGATATTATAAATATACAAACTAAGCGTAAATCACCTACTCGGACTTTACGTTATACCTATACTTAGTAGTATTCTAAAATACGGCGGCGTTTTCCGCCAATTTTCGCCCATCTTGTGTGTTTTACAAAACGCGTTTTCTTACAGAATAATCCGTCGTGGTAACAATGTCAGTCTTAAACATACGCTGCAATACTACAATATTATACCAAATATTTTGGCTCTTGGCCCGTATGAAAAAATTCGTAGGACGACAAATTTCAAATGAAACGAAGTATATTAGTCATAGACAAAATAATGACCCAAAATTTAAATATTAGAAAAATCGCTCCCGTTCAAATACATAGGTTTAATCACAACGACCACACATTTGCTATTTTACCGGTGTTTTTTTGTATATAATATAAACATATATTTTAGTTATTTAGCTTTAAGCGCAGTTCCGCAGGTGGTAGAATTATTTCGTGGAGATCTTGCGACCTTTAGTCGAAAAGAAATTTAACAGTTTGATTTACCTTTGGCCTTATTTAATACTGTATTATACTGCGTTAGTCGAGTAAATAAAAACCGTGATCGAGTGCCATCGATTTATTATGTTTGATACTGCTCGAATATTCGGCTTAACTCTCGCCGTAGACCGTTCACTCACCACGACTATATTATACAATATTTTATACTCTTTTGTTAATTTATATAGATTTTGACCAATGTCACGAGCTTAGTAGTGTGTGCACGATGTATATAAAGTGTACTTATGATATACCCACATATTATGTTCGAATACGGTCGGCGCGAAAATATAACAGGAGTATTGTGTACGTGATTCGTCTCACTGTATTCATCCGATAACAAAAAAAAAAACATGTGAAATTGGTTTCGATATCGAACAGCGTTCGACGGACAAAAACGGTTGAAAACGTGGTAAAATGAATAAAAACGCGTACGGTACAGATGGTTCATATGTATTTCAGTGGTTCTCAAACTGTGCTCAGTTTACAGCTCCGTGAGATTTCTAGGGGTTCCACGGACACATTCGAATCAAATTAAATTCAACTGTGAGATGAATTTATGTAGTAGATCATACGAGTATATACTATTCAATATTATTAGGACAATACCATCTGAAATACCATATTTTGCGATGCGAACAAAATGTTATAATATACTCTCGTTTCGGTGAAACACGTCCGTAGTATATATATATATATATATATATATATACGCATTTCTGATACTGATTGCTACTTAAATACGTGTACATTTGAATTAAATTCGTTTTTTTTTTTGCGGTTGTCGTAGAATAATTGCAAAACTGGCTTTTCCTCGCCTCGAAATCCGGCCCTAAAATCATATAATAACAGTCGGTGATTTTCCGACGCTTGCCCGTAAGCATATAATATTATAATATACAATATAGTCGGTTGTCAACGTTGCCCACACATATATCTGTTCGGAATTTCTCTTTGACCTTTGTTATTCATTTCGGTTTGCCTTTCAGTGTCTCTCTCTCTCCGGCTCTTGGAAATATTTCGATTTTTCGTGTTCCACGTATACAACGAGAGGACATCACGCGGTGCACCGTTCCGGACGTTCTAGCAGGATGCACGCATGCGTCGCACACGCCCCACAATGGCTTCATCACCACCACGACGACGAAATTATTATATACACGTACACGGGCTGGGTCCACTCGGAGTCTCGTTGGATGGCGTCAGCGTCAGAATGTCGCTACCACCAGGTAAACGGCGGTGGCGGCTAATACTATACACAATAGACTATAGGCGGCGGCGGCGGCGGAGAATAGTTGCTCCCTGTCCCTACGGCGAGAACACGTGACGACCTTGAACTGTTTCCCGTATTTCTCTGCAGCGCAACAGTCGACCGACGTACGTCAGCCATATTCATTTACCCACACGCCGCTGCTCCGGACACTTTTTCCTCGGCGCTCATCATCATCATCATCATCATATTATTATACCGTATCATACACGCACCGACATTGTCAGTTTTTTTTCTTCTCCTACGATTCACGTACGTAATCATCACGTTATTATTATACGTAATGGTATACGTCATCATTGTCCACGCACGGGAATAATAATTATTGTTTTGCGACGGCAATACTTGAAATACTTTGGAAACGTTCATTTCGTAAACGAACCACACGTTCCGTCCACGACGTCTGCGTATATTATATTGACGTACGAACACGCACAGCGCTCTGCAAGTTTGACACTCGTCGATTTCCGTGAGTACCTATATACCTATACCTACTACAAACACGCGGTACACATTATGGATACACGGTACTAAAATATAACGTACTTATTATTTTTGTTCACCACGCTGTATATTTAGTCATCGTTGTCGTACCGTTATTTATACAATTTTTTTTTTTCGTTACACATTTCTCTCTCTCTCTCTCTCTGTCTCTCACACACACTCCCTCTCTACTCCCCTCGTTTGCTGTGATACAATCGATGTGTATAACTGTGGTACGGCATAATAAACATTTTTCATGCGTGTGCACCGGCAACCGATCAATGATGCCCAACGTATTTTCGATGAGTCGCATATTGGTATAACGTTCTGCTATGCGCTCTCGCGTTCGCTCGAGTCACGGCCAATAATTCGTAACATACGGTTTTATATACTCTTCGTGATGCTGTAACTATATACACATCGCATCATCGTCGTACAATAATATTGTTGTTCTCGTGTTGCTTTCGTAGATTCTTTTCGCGGATTCCATTAAATAGGCCTTTGCTGTGTTGGCATTACGGGCGTAGACGTAAACGAAATATAATGTAAAATATAATGTAACGTAATAATAATAATAATAATAATGGTATTATGTTTGTGTTTTATCCGTAACGGTTTTAAATAACGTGCCGCCACACGAGACTATGTGAGTAGAAAAAATATATAGCTTAGACAGTACCTAAATAAAAATAAATATATATCTCATTAAATTAATTGTCATTAACTGAATGTAATTTAATGAGTTTTTAGTATTATAGATAATGATTAAGATAATTATAGTTTATAGACTTGTAGTCCATAACGTTAATAATCTATATTATATACTACATCATAATACATAATATTATTACTTATGATTTCAAGGGCGCACCCAAGGGGGGGCTAACAGGCTTAAGCCCCCCCTCAAAAAAATAGTTGGTTATATTATTGTGTTGTGTCAAAACTGTGCAAAAAATTATATCATATTGTTGATTTCATAAAAAAAGAGACGTAAAAATCGTGCACCAGCGTGTTTTCCGATTTTTGTACATATTTAAAAATAAATACTATAACTGTTAAAAGATAATTTTATTTAGCTCCCCCCCCCCAAAATAAAAAATCCTGGGTGCGCCCCTGTATGATTTATGAATTAATAAGGTGTAATATATTTGTCATTAAATACTATGCACATAATAATAATAGAGCACAATATGTACAATATCCAATTGTTTATATTGATAGAATATGATTATTGTAATTATATGATAAATAATAATTTCTATTCATAACTAAAATTATAATTTTTTTGTTTCGTGAGCTTCTTATTTTTATTTTGTATAATTTTTATCTATATAATTATAATTGGCCACATAAAAATAGTACAGCTTAACATGACTAAGGTCTAAGATAATAACTTCAAAGTTAAAATATATTATTAATAAAATAAATTATAATACAATCAATGTGATAATTAATTAATCGCAGTTTTAAATTATTAAATATGATAAAACGTGCAGTTACAAAAAATAAATTGAAATTGTATTGTGTATAATTGCTGTATACAAACCATCGTTAAATTATTTTAAATTTAATCATTTTTATATTATAATATATATAGGTATTATACCTAGGTATGTCGTATGTGTGTGTATCCTGACGTGGACTGGATTGGCTTATTATTTAATTATATATATTATACAATATACCAACAACATTTTGCTAACTAACCAATTTGTAGTCATTTTAAGTTTTTAAGTTTACTCATGTTATTTTTATCCGTTCGTGTCGCATATGAGTTAGTTATTGAAAACATTATATTCGTAAAAAAGTAATTCGAGAAATGAGATCCATATTCTCTGCAATTATGTCATCCGTGTGTGTGTACATGAGTGCATGAACGCGAGTATGTGTATATTTTGCACTGTAAAGTAATATATATATATAGGTGCTTTTATATTATGTCGAAATAATCGCAGACAACAATAATGTTAAATTTTTGTTTTCGTCTATCCAATTTGTTAAAAACTTTTTAAATTAACTAAAATGTATTATCTAATAATATAATTATACTATCTTAAATTAAATTATTATATCTAATAATATAATTACAATTTTTCATTGGTATTAGTTTTGTTATCTTAAACTATAGGTACACAATATTTAATCAATTGCACTAGGAAGTATCTAATGGAAACAATCTATTTTCTATTGAACACTAAATCATTTTTTATTATTTATTTGCTCAAAAATGTTCATTATATTCATTATATATGGAGTAGGGTTTTTGTCGTTATTGAGGTGTCTCATCTTATAATCTTGATCAATTAGGTTTTACGATTAATATAAATATTTCATGCGTATCGATGAATTAAATGTTTCAAAAGGAATAAGCACATTTTAAGCGATAAATAAAATGTGAATCGACTATTCTTGGTTTTATACTTTCTCTTATTTATAAGAATGTAGTGTTCGTTAAATTAGAAAACACTTAATTATACATTTACTAAGTAGGTACTTACTTTAAAATATAACTATTTTTTTAAGAAATTAGTTTAATAAAAAATATTCAATGACCTTAGCTTAGAAAAATTTTTCAATAATGACGATTATATTCTTATATTATTCTTATTTATTCGAATGTTCCACAGTTAATTCTAATAATTTATGTTCACAGTATCCAAAGAGTACAGTTTGCATACTATATAAAATGGCTCGACAACAAAAAGATTCTACAATTGATTCCATGTAAGTAAATATATTGTTTTATTGTCTATTATTATTGAAACATTTAATTGTATTGCATCATCTGGCTTTCAAAAACTAATCAAATGTATTAATTTTACTTTCTATATAATATGAAATTGATCTTAAAACTAATACCTAACTGGCTAACTTATACCTTGTAAAGTAATATGGTTACTAGCTTGTAACAATAATAATAGTATAAGCTAGTATGTTCTTAATATTGTGAATTTTAAGAAGATCGCACTATTAATATTACTAACTGAGAACAAAATAAATATAGTTTAACATTATGGTAGTTTTATCTGTGTACATATATGTTCTCATTTTTATTTTTATTTAATTTCATTATAATACGGACCAAGTTAGATAATTAGAAAAGTGACCCACTGTAATAGGTAAACGTAATACTATACTATATGATATATTGCAGTTATGCCAAATAAATATGCATAATGTCTTATGCTTACAGTTTTTATAATAATATTTCTCATGGGTTTAGCTAAAATATTAACTTATCAATCAATAATATATCTATAATGTTTATTTATTTAATGTTCAAATACATCGTAATTTTGAATTTTGTATGACTGTTTAATCTTAGTATTTATCAATATAATTTAGTTATTTTATTATTGTTATGGCAACATATTATATAGGAAAATATATAAAAATTAATAGATTAATTAATTAATCTATTGGTGTGTTGGTAGAAAGTCTGTGTGGCATTAGCTCAGGGTGTCAATGTAAAAAAATAATTTAAATTTTTATTCAATATGTTAACACAATTACATTATAATATCTAGCTAAAACATATTGTTCTTATATTTTATTATTTTCAAATAAATACGTTTTTCATATATATAATTATTTGTTTAATTAAAGATTTATTAATGCAATTTTACTTATAATGTTTAAAATAATTGTAATAATTTTTTTTCATTACTTGATAATATATATTTTTATGTTAAAAATAAATGTTAATTGTATGAATGTATATGTATCACAGTACTAATTTATTGTAGTACTAATTATTTTTTTTTTGTAAAACGGATTTGAATATTTTTAGTTATAGATTTTTATACTAATATCAACCTTCTGTGCTATAAATACTGTAATGAATATAATTGTATTACTTTGTTAATTAGACTATTATGTCTTTGACATAATCTATTATACTATACAAAAACAGGTATTTTCTAAATACTAATTTTCTGCAGACAAGACATCTGAACATATCAATTCCTTTTTGTAAAATAGTTCTAAATACTCTCACGAGTAACCACTCGTCTTCGTTTTTTAATTGTTGATAATTGAGAAGGCGGGGGAAACCATTTTTTTATATTAACAATTTACCACTTTTCCGACGAATCTATTAAATATTATACTATGTCAATGTTAATGAATAACGCTCTGTTGCTTAATTCCAATAAATATTCCCAAGTTGGGCCTTGCACCCATAGGCATTATGAAACAAAATTATTCTAATTATAAAATATTTTATCGAGTGCACCATCATATTATCGATGGTAAATGTATAATCGTTGCCAGATAAATTGAGACGGCGACGGCAGCGGCGCTTTTCTGTAAGTGTAGCCCAAACTAGTCGCTGGCAGTGTGGTGCAAAGGTAACACAGTTGGCTACGACGCGTGCAGTCACCAGTTCAAACCCGGCTCGGAGCAAAAAATTTTACTCACTCTCCCGTTCTGGTTGCCCTACAATGCTAAAAACTGCTTTATTGATGTATTTTCGGTAATAATATTGAAATACAGAGAACCACTGGTTTTCCGTTATTGCGCCGCCACCGCCGTCTCAATTTATCTGGCAACGACTGTAACTTACGCGAACACCCGGCCTCAATACAAAAATATTTTGATTAAGTATAAAAATATATCAAAATAAAAATTTAAAATTTGAAAAATTATTAGTCTATATATTATTACATTTACTGCTTACAATAATCATCTGGTAAGGCTAACTGTTTTCAGATATTGAAAAAAAATGTAATGTAACATCCCTGTCATCGAGGAGGAATTATAATGATGTTTTATATATACCTAAGTCGCTGAATGGTAAAATAATATGCCCAGAACTGTGACGTAAGAATGTTAGATGATCCAACACTACCAATATTAATACCTACTGGTTCTTATAACGCATTTTATGTGGATGATAGTAAAAGTAATTTTGTCTGTACGGAGCTCAATAAATTGTGTCGTAAGATTTTTTATTACATGTATGAATAATTTTGATTTACTTATAATAATATTAATAATTTGTAAAACACTATGCATTAATCTGATAAATGATTTGTGGGTTAGCTAACTATATTGCGGGCTTCGAGAATAAAATAATATTAATAATTAATAATTCAATAATAATTTGACTATTTATAGTTACCGATTTGTTAAAGTTGTGACTTGTTAATTATTGCTCTTATAAAATCAAATACAATTTTAAAATAATCAAATGCTGTCCATAATGTATCGCTTGTATAATAATTTTTTTTAAAAAAAAAACTCATAACATTTGTAAACTATTTAATAAATTTCGAAATGAAACTAAAAATACATACATTTTATAGGGTAAAGTTCAAATATATCTTTAAGTTGTATTTCTTGTTAGGTAATCAAATTATTTCAAACCAAACCTACTGAACTTATCTGTTTGATTACATATCCCAGTTAAATTAAATATTATTATAAATAAAACAATATACATAATATACCTAGCATGAATTTATTTTATTTTTAATATAATACATTTTTAAGTATTATATATTAATACCTAATATTTATCAATATTACTATTAAGTATTATTATTTTAAAACAAAAACAATAACGACGTAAACACAGGCTAATGACCCAGTAGTTGAAGCCTTTATTCCTGAATAAAATAAAATTAAAATAACAACGTCATTTTTTACAATAAATATTATTGCCATCTATTAATAGTATTTTTTTTTGTTATATGTCAAACTTTGATACATTTCGACTATCCAATCACGACCCGTACTGAAAAATATTTAAGTATGCTTTTGGGTCTGAACTTTTTGATTCCAATAATAAAGAAAACATCTTTGTAAAATCAATAATCTCCTCGTTTCACGGATGATTTAAAAATTAAAAACTATAATATTTAAATATATGTATGGAAATATTAAAATTGTTCTAGGAAAGCGCCCAAGTTTTCTGTGGTTGATTTTGAATTTGCCATGATTAGAAATTTGATGTTTTTAGTCTCAGGAGCCATAGTGCAAAGTGACTCAGAGGACAGTGATGGAACGAAATTTCAAGGAATTCCAATAGAACTTAAAGAAGATGGAAATACCATGACTATGTCACGCAAACAAGGACATGAAACTTTGAAAACTTTTAAGAAGATAATGATAAAAAAAAAACCGGAACAATATGAAGCGTTCAAACGAGAGATGGAGAATGGTTTTAAACAGATACGTGGCAACCTCACTAAGACAATAATATCAAGATATTTCAAATTTGAAAATGAAAATAACATCGTTGTCGTATGGAATGGTAATGTCGATAAGGTGATTCTAAATAGATTAGGAATAAGAAACCGTGTGGTCAATTTAGAAGCTTATGACATATTCAACAATGGACGCTTTTTTTTAAGGTTAATCAATATCGATACAAAATGTCTTATAGCCGAGGCTTATATAGGGTGTTTACAAAAAAATGGTAGGCTTTTGTCTTTAAAAGATGCACATAATATGGTTTGCTCAACTGAACACCCGGCCATCACTTATGTACATGATCCATTATCAGATGTTATTTTAACAAAATGTTTGTTCAATGTTTTAGTCAATCAGGAGACATATGAAAAACTCCTGACAAAGACTTTAGAATTAGTATAGCTAATAATAAAAATAATAACAAATTATCCGTCTCAATTTTTTATATGTTCTAATTTTAAGTATTTCGCTATCTAAAATCTATTTTATTGTTATTTATTGTGTAGTATACATCCTGTACTCAATATAGGCACTATAACCTATATTCTGTAACTGATATAAGGCACTGACGTTGTGCTGTAAATTTTCTCTGTACAAAAGCATAAGACGTGGTATTGTTTCATGTTTGAAACCAATTTTAGTCTATAAGTTCCTATAATTATTTATGTGTAATACATTCTCCTTTGTATTTAATTTATTCTTTATGTATCCATCGTTAATTTTGAATTTAAATTTTTTATTGTGTAACATTGCATTGTTATTCCGACTTTTGAAGTACTATGTGATGTAATTTTAAATTTTATTTGCTCAAATATCTTCATGAACTGTGTTCAGCAATGGTCAATATTATTTTTTCAGAACCTTGAATTTTTTCATTGTAAATAAAATAAATTTGTCATCAAGAAAATTTATTCAACTAATATAATTACTTGACCAACGTTTTTAATCATTTATAGACTGTTGATTAATAATGCTATATTTTATAAATACTTAATAAATATATTATTTTTCTCGTGGAGAATAAAGAAAAACAAGTTATTCGTCATTAATGGTTTTAAAATTATATTTACCTTTGTTCATCAATCATCAGAAACATGGTTTATAGTTTTTTCAAATGTCTATTTAAATGATCAGAATCAATAATATAATGGTTCTTAGTCATACAATTTACTACTTATTTATTGATAGGTAGCTAACAAAAATTACAATCTATCTAGATAATTCAATTAAATTATTAAATAAAATTAGTAACTAAATTTTAGTAGATTTTTTAATAGAAAATTGTAGTATATAATAAAAAACAAATGTAAAACAAAGTATCT
The DNA here is from genome assembly GCA_025469195.1 of Chaitophorus viminalis. NCBI lineage: Eukaryota > Metazoa > Arthropoda > Insecta > Hemiptera > Aphididae > Chaitophorus > Chaitophorus viminalis. The sequence goes on from JAIPRK010000596.1 coordinate 16,342, forward strand.
TTAATCCAGTCTATCTAAACATAAATAATTTATTTTTCAACATGACCATATGCATAATCATATGGGCAGATCGCAGATGGATTGACTATCAATTTATATTGTATATCAAATACTAACTAGAAATAAAAACAATTTATCTTTAATTTTATTTAATGAACTGATCATTCATATGTATATAGGACATTGAGATTAAATTTCAGTTTTATAGATTTATTAATTTTTAAATTTTTTTTTCTACCTATCTCCATTACATACTTTTTAAGTGTAAAACTCATAATTTTATGAGAAGTGCATTCATAAATGATAAGGTACATTATCTCCAATAGTGTTCTTTTAAATTTGCTTTTGGTTTATATTTGCTTTATGGATATCTGATTTGATTTTCACCCTTTGCAATACCTATTTGTATTAAAAGTTTACACCGACAATACTGTAAACATACATCATTCTATTTGTCCATTAGGTAATGTACTTAGAAACTGATCAACTTTTAACTTGACTAAATAAAGATTTAATAATAAAAGAAATAATTTAGCACACACAAACAGTTTACAAACAATTATGTTCTATCAAAAACTCGTATGATTTCATAAAAAATAAATATTATGTATTGATAATGAACTCTGCTTAAAAGTTATTTTTACTTTACACTAAAAATGTATATTTAGGTACTTTCCATGTAAAAAATAAATACAACAATTACAATACCTAGGTACCTACTTTCAGAAAATTTCATATTTTTAATTTAACTTTTTATGAACCTGTACGCATTTCTTAAAGTAAACAATTAAGTAACCGCTGTATCAATTATAAACTTAACATAATTTGTGGAATTGCTCTTTACAATAATTTTAATTGAAATGTATATAAATAAATATTTAAATGTATAAAACAAAAAATCATACAAAATACGTTAATTATTGTAGTGTCTATGAAACGTAAATATAATTTGTTTATCAGTATTAAATATTAATATTACAATACAGATACAAATGAATTATGTATGAAAAGAAAAGCTGGATCACCTCCTAAGTCATTGGGTATTCAGGAGGTGAGAGTTCATTTAGATATAGTACATGATAAATATTTAATATATACTAGTAAATTAGTTTAGTACTTATCTGCCTATTACTTAATAATAGAGTCTTAATTATAAGCTTAATAAAATGTATGTAATATCAACATAGAATAAGTATTTAAATTCTCTCTCTTTTGTGCTAAAAAGGGAGTTCTCATTTAAAATTAGAATTATCATGATATTAATATAAACTGACAATATAATTTATCTTAAAGATTCCTTAAAATTATAAATGATAATATAAAATATAAGTGACATAAATGTCGCAATTAAAACTTATAATGAGTAGATACTTCATAAAAATCTTGCATTTCTTAAGTAATAAGAAATACTGGTGTACTTATATAGATAGACTTGATGTATTTGTAATAAAACACATGTTGGTAAAAAAAAAAAAAAATTTGAAGCTAGAAAAAAAGGACATGTTTTCAAAATAAAATAAAAATATATAGCCCTAAAATCCAAGTTATAATTTTGCAAGACATGTTTAAAAATAACCAAATTATTAAATTACGAGAACAATTTATTCTGAATTTGAAATTTGGAAGGATGAATAAAATATGCATTATGTAATCAGAAAAATATAATGTAATACTGCATTGATATATTATATTGTATGAATATATTTAAATCAATATAGTACACTTTCTAATAATAATATATCTATTCCGATGGTTTTGGTTGTTTGACTACACCAATTTAATGAAAAAAATATTATAATGGTTTTTATATCTATTTATTCTGTTACAAAATAATATTTAGTATTTATTAAAACATATTTTTCATAACTAAACGATTTCACCTACACTTTTAATTTAAATTTTTAGTGTTATTTCGTATTTTTTTTTTTAAATTTAGCCCCAATGAACTCATTTGTGTACTCCAAAAAGTTATCAGACCCAAATTTAATTTTTCAAGATTAATCTTTTAAATACTTCTCGAAAAGAACAATATATATTAGTAAATCGATTTGTATTCCAATCTACTGAAAAATTATTATTATATACGTGGGGCATATTTACCTGCAGGTCTTAGGGCGTATAAAATTATTTGCTCTAGACCCTAGTTATTAATTTATTATATTATAATAGAAACAACAATAATATTCCGATTTCCTATCGATTATATTTTTTGTTAGATTTATGAATCAGTTATTTGTTTAACAGAAAATAAAACTATATTAAGTATGTATATGCATGTTGTGAACCTTGGAATGCGTCGCGACTATTGCTAACTAAGCAATAGCTGAGCTCGGTGACGGCCGTATTAGTATTAGCAGCTCATCGACGTCAGTCGAGTTGTATACACATTCGAAGACAGTTCGTATCTCAATAAAGGCATATTTTTCATTTATTATATTATATAGAATTTATTAATTTTTATGATTGCGAGTTGTGTTGATTAATTTCAAAACGTAAGTAAAGAACCGATACGGGTTGATTTAAAATCGTTGACACTGGGGCAAACAGAAAAAGGTTACTACGTTCTACGGAGATAACTGAGAGTCATAACAAAATTGTCGGGTGTGGGATTTGTCACATGTCGAGGAGCCAAATACTCAGTTCAACACAGAACCACGTGCGCGTTGAACAAGCCAAGTAATCCAGTGGACAGAATCATTACCAAAATGAAAACAACGTTACTGTGAGTCGTCGTAAAATTTAAGAAAATAAATTGTTTACAGAAAAAAAATGTATATATAGCACATAAGTACATTCGTGACAATATATATATAATATATTAATATGTTATATACAATACGTATGCGCGTTAGTTGTAATTTGAATTTATAGAACACGATACAAATAATTTTGTTTAAGGAACACAATAATGTTGCCTACAAGAAAATATAAATCCAAAACATTAATATAGATTTTTCTAGGGTATACGTTAACATTTAACAGTAGTAACAATAATATAGACGTGCTAATGAACTAAGTAGAGTCTTACAAAATCCGATTGAGAATAACACATTACAATTTTAAGTCACTGACTAGAGGCGCAGAGGATTTAAAATCAGTATAAGACAAAATAAACAATAAACTATCTAGAAATAATAATGAAAAAATATTTATACACACCAATACACCATGACAATGGTGGTCGTGACTGCGATAGTAATTTCGCTTATTATATTCAGTTGTTTTGTGGTATTATGTAGGAAAATAAATATGTTTAAGAAAAAATATGTTAACTCGGGGAGTTCTATAATGTCCAGCCTTCGGAAAAACAGATACGGAAATGCAGTCTGTGGCGTGCTGAAGCAAAGTCACAAGAACAAAAAGCCCACTGTCTGAAATAATACGAATCACTAGTAGGGAAATAAGGGCTTCGTTTAACCCCTCAGAGTGTGGTGAACCCTCGCGGCGTCTATTAACTATTGCTAACTCACTAATGGCCGTGCTAGTGTTCGTAACTCAAGAATGTGAGTCGCATCGTTTACAGTATAAGAATACAGTCCGTATTCTTATATTATCTCTAGGTCATTTTAAGGTATATTAATCAATTTTCATAAGTGTGAGTTGTGTTGATATATTTTAAAACGTACGTCCGCCAGAAACCGAGATTAGTTTTTTTAACCGTTGATGAGGAAACCAAAAAAAAAAAAAATGTAGTAACTAGGGTCACAATAAATATATATATTGGTATTGTTCATTGCATATCTGTTCTATGTGCGCCTATTAAGAGATAGGCTATATAGTATTATGATTTAATATGAGTATTACTAATTTGAACAAATAATAAAAGGATAAAACTTCATCAACACAGTATAATTTTCTAATAATATTACGAAAAATCTGAAATCACTCTAGTCTTTTCTTAAAAACATAAAATACATTGCTAAACATAAATTAAACTTAGGTTTGATCAAAAAAGCGTTATAAATTTTAATCTTTTAAAAAAATATTTTTTCGATTTTAAAAATCATTTATTAAATTCGTTTGAAACTTACAAAAATGTTATATTATTTATTTTTTAAGAACTGTTTGAAGTGCCGAATAAACTTAAATTCAAAATATTTATTTTCATTTTGTATAGGCACGAAAAAATAAATATTTAAGTAAGACGTAAGAGAAAAAAATATTTTAAAATATTAATCATAAAAAGTATATTGGTTGGCTTGGATATATAAATCTCAATCTACCCGTTAAAATTAAATTTTCGCCAGCCTCCACTGATTTTTACGTAAAAAAAAAATTGAAATCATGTTTATAATATAGGTAAACTTATCTCTAAAAACTATTATGCATTCATTTATTTTTGCTTTAAATATTATTTTGATAACTTTAAGTGTAAGTTTACAAGTAAGTAGGTACACACACTTGATAACAATTATTCAAACAGTTCAACTTTCAAGTATGCATTAAGATTTAACAAATTCGTGTACGATTGATGTAAATTTAAAAATGGGATAGAAATAGGTAAACGGGTACTCCTATACATCAATTCTCATTTTGTGTGATAAGTGATAACGATTCCATAATCCAGACATACCCAACCCATGGAAGTGTTCCAACCGGCCCGTGACAATTTTATAAAAATCAGAAATTTGTATAGGTATAAGAAAAAAATGATGATTTATAACATTTTTTATTTTATTAAGCTTTCAATTTTGCGCTTTCATTTTGAGACATTTTAATAATTAAATTAAATTAATTATTTTTCGCAAACAAAAATGTGAACCTGACGAACACAAACCAACCCTATAGCGTTGAAATATTCAGTACTTATTCAGTATACTGTACTATACTTATTCAGTACACATACGATTAGTCATAAATTCGATAAGTGAACAAAGATAATATAATATCCGACAAAATGTACAATAGATGTATCTATTGTATATTTTATCGAAATGAACAAAAAAAGAAAAACCATGAAGTTAATACGGCCCACAGTATAAAATATATAAATTTCGAATGTGGCCCGCAAGTTGAAAAAGGTTGGGCATGACTGCGGCATAGTCTATTCGTTAACAAAAAATCTTCTAACATTTCTTACTCAACCATTTTAAGTCATAAAAACTATATTACACAAATTTTCCGAATATATCATTGTATTACCTACACTCTAATAAACAGTAATTGGCTCAAAATGCAGAATAAATAATATCTATAAATAATTCCCAGTTGCATGAAAGTTTACAACCAAAATTTAAAATCTGTTCTATAAAATAAATTGATTTCAATCACGATTTAAGATACACTATATAAGACCTAAAGAATTATATCTTAAATCGTGATTTGAATAGATATCAAGTTATTTTGACTCGATGATTTGTAGGTTAGATTTCTGTTTTGTAAGATTAGGAGTGCTGTTTATGATTATTAAATTCTTTATAATTTAATTTAAAATGTATTGTACTTGAAATTATTGTTATTTAATTGCATATTATTTTGTTTGAAAACCGTGATTTATTGTAATGCCTTTCAGCCTTTGTTGTCCTCATCTGATGATTTCAATGATGACATTATTTTTCAAAGACCAAGGTGGTTTATGGTTAAGTCAAATCCGTGCAATATATATGCAAAATATAGGTATGCAATATTGTTGTGAGTTTATCCGAGTTTGTGATGCTATTGACAAACGTGAAACGACACAGAAAATAACTATTTAATAATTAAATTACCATTCTTATCTCTTTGAAAAAAAAAAAATATATATAATTAGGTTTCTTAGAAAAAAATAATATTTGTGACTTTGTGTACCGAATACTAGATGTCTAGATAATTGGTTATAACCTGATTATTTGACATAATCTACATTATTTCCATGAATACGGTCTGTTCTGTACCTAACTTCTATTATTTACAATCGATATTATATTCGATATATTACCGGCTCAATAGTTTACGGAACTATTTTCGTGCAATCGGGCATTAGAGGATAAAGTATACTTACTTATACCTATCCGCAGTGGTTGAATTAGAAAAAAAAGACGGTCTCTAAGTATACTAGAAAAATTAGCGTCCCTAATCACATGGCTTTAAACTTTAGAGTCTAAAGAAGACTAGAATAAAATAATAGGGTACGCTATAATATGGAAAAAACTGAAGAACAGCTCCGTCTCCCTGCATCCCCCTCAATTCAACCACTGCCTATCCTATGTATAAAAATACGATTAACAAAAAAATAACATTTTGTTTTAAGTAAGTTTGTTTTGTGTAAGGTACCAATATTTTAAGAATCGTTTATACCATTTCTGAATTTGTATTAAAAAATTGAACACTTTTTTTCTAATAAACTTCAACATTTTAAATTCGTACGTGTAATATTATAATAAGGAAAGTCGATGTAAGTAAAGTTTGTTTCCAAATTCGTTAAATTATCTGTAGCCTTATGATAATTGGATAGAAACAAATTGAGGAATGTAGTAAAAAAATTCGGATAATCTTAGCCTATTTTTACATCTAAACTTAAATTGTACCAGTCGATTGTATTTGATCAAAAATTATAATTCCAACTCCTTAGCTTGCGTTACTTTTATTTTAAATATTCAAAGCTAGACAAATTCTCAGACACCGCACAAATTTAATATTAACAACTATTACATTTCTATTTGTACTTATGTCTACAATATAAAATAATAATAATATGCTATTTTTCCCAGATAGCAAAAATGTAATAAAATATTACGGACAAATGATACGGAAATATTATTAATATTATTACTTCTTAAATAATATCATTGTAATAATATAGCAACATTTTATTTCACATTCAATTGTTCTTATTCTATATTATTGCAGTACTGAAACAAAAAGAATATTATATTATTATTACTTCATTACAAAAATATTATTGTGAATAAAACAATAAAGTAAGGTGTTTTTTCATTATATCTATTATACCTATTATTTTCAAAGGTTAGTAACCTAAACATACTAAATCACACTATATTATCATTAATAAAACAATAAGGTAACTTTTTACTTTCAATATACCTCAGGCCATTTTTTATGGATATTTTTAGCGTCCAAATGGACATACAGGTATTAAGTCGAATGGACACCCAGTAGAGTAAGATATTGCTAACTTTGTGTCCCCTATGGCCCTATGTCTCCTAAAATAAATAGTGCAATATGTAGTAATTCCAATAAGATGACAAAAGCATAGATAAAATGACTCGATTAGTTTTAGCAAATTAATATAAGGTATAATTATATAAGCTGACTGATTGGTCGAAAATATTATTTTGATCAATAAAAATTATTAAAATTTGTTAATAATGTAACCAATTTTTCGCAAACTATGTCTTGTATACCAAATATTTATACACCTGATAAAGGTATTGTGTGCTCTTTAAAATTAAAAAAACATTGTTGCAAAAACAGATGGTATATTACAAAAGTTATGTGTACCTACCTATCATTCGTTTATTCATTTTCCATATTATTTGTCCATGTTCAATGAGTGCAGAAATAGTTGTATCTCATTATAACCAAGTAAAAACTAGTTTAGTGAAAGAAACTATGATTGTTTGTTAATTTCATTAAATAGCTTTACCAATTCTGATAGAGTCCACTATGACCCAAGGCCTGCTGTTTGCATTTAGGTAACAATACCATGACTTTGTGTGTACACTTTTTAGGAAAAATAATGATTTCACCTATTAAAAATTCCAAAGGCTTCTGAATATATCAATATTTATTGTAAATTATTTCAAGAAGAACTAGTTATTAGAATAAAATATTTATTATTTTATAACTTAAATATACTTATGTAATTCCTATAAAAAAAGTTAAAATGTATTCAGGTTTTTTCTATGCAAATTGTTATCTATTGTTACTATTAAATACACCCAAGTTTTTAATCTAAAGAAAATGATTTCAGGTCATATTTACTTTATACGATTAAGTACATCGTTTTATTCTTTATCATGTCTTTAATGTTCCTATAAATGTATAGTCATTTTAGAAACTTCAAACTTCGTAGTAATAATAATACTATTTAAAATATCTGAGATGTGCTAATTATATGAATAAATACTGTTTTATAAAATAATATTATATTTCAGATAACGCTCTTATTATTTGGGGAGTATTTGAGGAGGTCACTGTAAGTAACTTGTGAGTAGGGGAAAGGGGTCTTCCTACTAGTTAGTTGTTACTATAGTTTTTAAGGAAAGATGAGTGGACACGCAATAGTTATTCACTAAAAAAAAACATCCTGATACACCTCTAGTACTATTTCTAAAGCAACAATAAAATTATATCACTATTGGTTCATTATGAATATCAATATGTATATATGTATTTATATACCTACCAGTAGATTTATTAGTTTGTAGTGGTATTATTACGACTACTATCTACTATATAAATAATGAATAAACAAAATTATAAGAATATTATGAGTAGGTAGATACGCCATAGGTACGCTTTATTATATACGTTACCACTTTACATGATAAAAGTTAAATATAAGCTAAAGCTATAGCGTGTGTATTTTATTGTTCGAATTCATTATAATATTATTGAAATAATAAGCGCCAATTTTAGCACTCGTCATCGTATCGAATGTTCCGTCTGATTGTTTGAGTGTCCTAATACCTATATGGCTAAATAATATGTATACGATATGATTAAATTTAATCATGCATATCAATATATTCAAGCTATATTAATCTATATATGAATATGGCATGAATACAAATCTGTGCTGAAACTTTTTTTCTATTCTAACCACAACGTTGCTTTATATTCTTATTCAAATATAAGTATATTTAATATTATTTTTTTACACGTATGATGAATTTGCCGATAAATTCGATAAGATCGGAATAATCTTCAATTGGTGGCCGAGTGTAATGACAAAGAAAAATAAAATGTAAGTGCCCTAAAAATAACAGTGTATGTGGCCCGGCGGCCCGCGCAGTACCTAATTATCGTTTTTGCCGTGGTACGTCTTCTACTCCTTCAACCCGGTGAAAGTGATTTTGATAATTTTATTATTATAACATCCAACAACGGATAAAACGATGTGTGTGTGTGTTACTGGTAAAGTTGATAATCCCAGTAATGTATAAAAACATGCGGGCATTGTAATCAATGCCCGGCCACTGTATATAGTGTAATGATATTTTGGGCTATTTAGAGATTCGCGTCTCAACACTTGGAATTGTAACACATTGACTGGGTATTGTACGAATATACGACAGTATCAGGGCATAGTGCAGCCGGTCGGGTTTCAAGTGTACATTGTGAATCAATGCGCTGTGCACATTTACATCGATTATTATTTATACCTAATCAATACGTTTTTTTTTTTTTTTTTTTACTGTAAAGATAAATTACTTATATGAAATTGAAACAAAAGATGGCAGACTACAGTACAGGATAATGAGGTACTACGCCAGTTTACAAATATATTTAAGAGAAACGGTAGGAAAATGTTCTAACTTAGGTGGCCAAGGGAATGGCATATTATGTAAGACTAACTGGTGTAAATGCAAAAAAATCTGGTCGACTTTTACAACTTGAAAGTCTCATAATAGTGGTGTGTGTAATAATAAATAAAAATAATATAATTCTATGTACGTAGACTCAACATAGCTTTTTAGCAATAATCAATTAAAATAACTATAAATTAATTGTAAATAGTATTCATTTTACTCATCTCGATCTAATATTAGATAATAATATTAACTCTTCAATATCCAGATCTAACTGGATAGCTTATTTAAATATTATTCAAATTTCAAGTTTTTTTTATGTTTGTTAAAATTCCCGGTAAGATGTTATATTTAATTTTGATACTTTCAATATTTAATCAACAGTGCCTAAATCTAATTGGCAACTGTATACAATGGCTGGTTAATGTAAAATTATTCATAATTTGCCCTCGAAAATCGGACATTGTGTACAGTGACCCGGTCACGGTGCGCTATGCTTGCTATTTTGGCATTTTGCTCGTAAAACATATTATATAGATGTATATTATGAACAAGAGCGTCCGCAGGAATATGGCAAGGGGAGAGGGGAAGTATTTAAATTTTAGTTACATTATCTGATTGGCGATTAGAGTAGGTACCTTATTGTTTGTAACGTGTTTTCTCTCATATAGATAGGGATCGTTAAAATTAAATTATTTACTTTGTGTAGATAGTTAGAACTTAATCTTAGAACATTAATGTGCAACTTTAAATTAATAAATGCATTTTTTTATGTGAATAAAATGTAACCATCGATTTGATAATTTTAGGTTACTTATAAGATTAAATGTTTCTAGATTCTATAAAATAAATAAAGAACTACCAAACCATTTGGAAATACCTTATTTATTTTTTTGCTTAAAAAACATAGCTGTATTATAATACTAAAAATATCTTTTCTCACATATTAAACTGAATAAATAATAATAAATCTTTTAATATTTAAACATAAAATATACATGAAATATTAAATACCGTTTAAAGAGACAAAAAAGAAACATGATAAAGATCAAACTTTATATAGGTATAACTGAACTGAAAAAATAATATAAAAATACTAAACTAATAAATAATTATAAATAATACCTAACTATTAAATCATTCAATATCATGGTAGTAAACCAAATTGATTTATAATTACTTCAATTAATTCGAATTTATGATTTATGACAAACTCTTTATGGACAACTATCATATAGTTAATGCAATAGTTAGAGAAATATGGATTGCTGGGATATAAATTTGCTTCGTCTAAAAGAATTATGAAATTTATATTTTTAATTTCACTTTGACTTGTGTTTCTATTTTTCCACACATTATACCATTGCATAACACTTAACCAAATAATAAATTTCATAAAAATTTTTTATTTATATTATCATTTTTTTAAATTCATCATGCTGCATTTTTTTTATTTATACACTCGTATTATTTGGGTGTAATTTAACTATGACTGTTTTCATCAAAAAATCTTAGCTTTAATTGCATTATTAAAGAACATGCATATGGTTGGTATGAGGACACTAAAATAATCTTCAAGAATATTGAATGATTTCAACAATTCTTTTGGTTAGAAACAATACAAGGAATTTTATTTTCTTCTCCAAGCTCAATTGCAACATTTTGAATCTTTTTATAAATCTCATGAAAATAATTAATTCTTAATTGAGTGTCATAAAAATCACATGGTGAGAAAAATGTTTTTAATTTAAAAAATATGTAAGTATTTTGTGATATTTTATACTCCATAATGATTACGATAATTGACCCACGAAAATGATGATACCCATACTTGACCCCCCCTATTTGTGGACGCCCTTGACTATCGGCTCCAAAATGTCCATGGCGGTGACGATGTCAAATGCTACAGGCCAGACTGGCGACTGCAGGATTGTGTGATTGTAGTATTGTAATAATTTATGATTATAGTGTATGTTAAAGTCTTTTAGTGCATTTAACATTTACATTTTGGAGTTTAGTGTTTACTGTTTTACTTACTGTTGTTCTTACCGTGCTTATGAGTTACGATTTCGGACCCTCAAACTACTTTAAATAAGTAAGTGATGTTATTGTAATTTGTAAAGTATTTTAGTTTTAAAAATATTATTTTAGTACTCTTTTGCGGGAATACAATTATTGCTGTAAACAATAGCGAATAGCTGTCCACGAATGTTGTAGATAAAATGATTTGCAAAAATCATTTTAACATACCTACTTATTTTTTCATGTAAATGTTATTCAATTACCCATTTTTTACCTAGTATATTTTAATAAAATTAAAACGTAAAATGTTCGTATTATTTTGTATTATTTATATCCAAATTAACTGTGGGTAGTATGGGTAGTATAGTAGGTAATTCGTACCTATCGCCTAATTTTTATCGTACATTTTGAACTAAAAATATAAATCTGTTATAATACTTATAATTAGGGCTCGGAAGTTATAGGAGTTAAAAAAGGCAAAATATGCATGCAAATATGCAAAATAAAATTTATTAAATATGCAATAAATTTACTTCGAATACAAAAAAATTTATTTTTTATGATTGGCTTGTATTTTGTGTTTGGTGGATACTGGATTGTAATTTTTTAATCTAAAAATATATATAGAATAAAAGTTATTTGAAGAATTATATTAATTTTTTTTAAAAAAAAAATATATAGATTATAGATTATTGTAAGCGTCATACCTATAAATGTATTGCATTAAATAACCAGAAATTTCTTGATATTTTCTAATTTTCTATACCAAACGAACGACGGTTGTCAGTTTAAGTATATTTTGTAGCGCGAAAAACTTCTTTCGACATCAATTTGTTTAGAAAATATTAAACGAGCATAAAAATCCAATGAAAATTGAGAAATATGCATAAAAAGCATATGAAAATTGAGAAATATGCACTTTTTTTCTAAAATTGACAAAATATGCAAAAAAAAATGCATTTTTAATTTTTGTATTTAAACTCGTTTAACTCGTCATTGTATAGAATAGATTTCTAGCTTGATCTGCTATAAATTGAGAGCATACAGAAAAATATGCAACTCCTACATTTTCCTAGCCCTACCTACTTATATATTTTTTTTTATGAAATCATGAAATGTTCACACAACATAATGTTTCTGTTTAACAAACTCAATTATTTATAGCTTAATTTTATTAAAATGTATACCCAGTTACAAGTTCGTATTATTAAATATGTATCTACTGTGGGATCATTATAAATTATTTTATATAATAAAATTTCTCTATATTAGAACCTACTATAATATAATTATAGGAATTATATAATATATAGGTAGGTAATAATTAAAACTATTAGGTATTATTTTTACCACCCGGGGTGGACTGGCTCAATATTTCAGGCTGGGAATTTTTCTAGCTAGGCCAAAAATTAACAGGGGACCAACGATTTGGTCATAAGTATGATAAAAAAAATAATGATGATAAAAAACCTTTATTATTTAAAAATATTTTCAACATTTTATATAGATATAAAAAATTACACATAATATTTAGTATTTTTTTTTTAAAGATTTACACATTTTAATACACTACCTGTATATTAAAATTAAAATTATTCATTTTTTTACATTACTTCACTAGTTAGTAATTTCTCCAATTTTGTCGATTAAAATATCGTCATCTATAGTAGCTAATGTTCACTATTCCACGAACATCAACATAAATGCTTCCAAATTCTCATTAGTTAAGAGCATTTCGAAATCGATTTTTATGAATTTTAGTTTTGAAAATGACCTCTCACATGCTACTTGTGTTACCAGTAGAGTTAAAAAATAATTTTAAGCCAAAGATAAATTTGTAAATGCATTACTATACAAATTGTATTTAACTAATAATTTTAAATAGCAAGAAGCACAATTTTCGCATGTTATATAGGTCATAATTAGGTCATAATATATGAGGTAGCTCATATTTAATCCGGTAATTTTTTCAGTTTTTTGGTATTCATTTTTTGAATCGAAATTTTCAAAATTATATTCGTTTTCAACTGTTTTTTTATTAAGGTTTCCTAATTATTGCCAAAACTTACTAATTATTTTCTTAACTTTTGATTGAGTTCTTCGAAACTATCATTGATTGTGAATCGAATTAAATTAATAGAGAGAGCTTTCAAGACTATTTTTGGTAAACCATGTTTAAAACTATTGAAATTTACTGGGGATATAAGCAATAAATCCATGATTATTGTTTACAAATCTTGAATTCATATTTTCAACTATTCTATCCATCACCTGATTATGAACTTCAACTGTATATATTTGTTTCGCATCGTTCATTGGGTCATCATTTAGTAATTAGTAGTAATTAGTAGTATTTAGTAATTTATAGTACTCGATCACTTCATATTATTATATTATCGACTAATATAATACTTAAAATCACATGAGCTGATAAGGTATGAATTATGTTTATTATATTTTTATGATATTTCATTGACTAAATTTTTTATTTCTAAAAAATTATTAGACCATTTCATCTATTATTGAAGCGGGCCACCGGGATTCATACGGGTGTCCCCCAGGCCAGTCCACCCCTGATTACTGCTATTGAATCGCATAATAAAAACATTGTACCTAATATTCTTAACAAATTGTCTTTAAATAATTAAATTTTTCAATAATTTTTGTTTTTATTATTCTTATGTAATATTGCATTTGCATTTAGGAACAAAAATACTTTTTTTCTATTATAATTTACTTTTTACTAAATTGCTATATGACAAAAAGTTAATAATTTATTTACCTTTTAAAATATAAAAATCTAATTTTTCTATACAGCATTTTATAATTTATTTTATTTTATAGTTATTTTTGTCTTTAAAACAAACAAGATTAAAATAAACTAACTTACCTAATAGTTACATGATAAACACAATGATATTGATATTTGATTATAATTCAAAAAAGTTTAAATTAAAATTTTTAAGTTTAAAAACAATTTATTTATTAAATATTTAGCTAATATTATAAGAATTATTATTATTATTTTGCTAAAAGTAGATGATATTATTTAATACTGTATTTGAAAAAAAATCTATAATCCAATAAATACCCATTTAACCAAATAAATACTATGTTATTTACATTAATGTCCGTATATATAAAACTGTTTTTTTTTTTTTTTTTAATTAATAATTAATAATTTTTAACTTTATTTAATTTTTAGAAGCTGTAAGAAAAATTAAGCAACTCAAAAATGTTATAAATACTGATATTCAATCATATTATATATTGCTGGTGTATCTTTTTGTAATCATAAAAAAAATGATTGAAATTATATACAAATTTATATAATACAATTTAATATTATAACTAATTAACTAATTATATATATATATATGTATTTACAGAAGTGATAATTTTGGGAAGTTATTTCCTTATTTACAGTAATAATACTTGTGCAATTTTAACTTTGATTAATGTTTTTATGTTTTTTTTTTTTAAAACCTTTGAGAAGATATTTCTTTAACTGTAGAAAATAATTTTATTTATACATAATACGTATATAATATACATACTTTTAATAACATCCTTTATTAATATGCCTGTAATAATCGAACCATATGTATCAATAAAATTATTTTGAATGGTTTTACAAACAAATTTTCCATTTTTTGAAGCCGATACTTAGTGATCAATAAAACCTCACTTAAGCGAAGGGGGGGAGCAATGCTTTCCCCCCTTAAGCCTGCCACTGATTTACAGTCTTATAAAATTATGTTTGTTATACTTAAATATATATATTTTTTCTCTGTAATTTTATTTAAAATAAAGGAGTATGTTACCATTTTATAAATTATATACACAGTTCTCAGTATAATTTAAATTATAATATGTTCAAGCATATTCTTTTATTGGGCTCAATTCAAATTATATAATATATACAAATATAGGTGTTGGTAAAGTAGGGTTATAACTAAAAAGAAAAAAAAATTTACCAAAACATTATTATAATGTACTTAGGTACCTACTACTATCAATATAAAATATATTATATTAATATGATTAATTTCGGTATATAATGTTATAGGAAAGGTGTTTAACTACTTTAGAAGTATAAGGATAATGATTTTTTAGTTTCATTATTTTAATTAAAATGTGTTAGCCAAATGATATAATAATATTTCTGAAATATTATTAATATATTTTTGTACTGAAATACTAATATTTTTTTGCTATTTGATCATTGCATCGAGTACATATGTTATTAGTATTTCTTAATGATCCTTTTCGGGTGGTATACAAAATACATTCTATATATACATTATGTACATACAAAATTATTTTCATAATAAGTATCGGTAATTCAAAACAAAGTGATAGGTACAGTAAATGTTTATGAAAATAGTTTTATTTTGATTAGTATAATATATATATATATATATATATATATATATATATATATATAAAGGTACAATTTATTTAATATAAATACATGTCACATTACATTATAATTATATAAATAAAAAACAATTATAATCCTATACTGAGAACATAATAAACAAGAACATATAATAGTAATATTTATTTAGATACATTAAAAAAAATATATATACATAATAAGTTCTACAATTATTATTGTTAAACAGTTAATAGCGTATACAATATGTAATAATAATAATAATAATAATTATAATAAAAACTTAATAATTTAAATATGTTTGTTTTAGTGATGAAGACAACAACAGCCAAAATCATATCAAAATAGAAACAGATGTAATTGACGAAGTGGTGTACAGGAGTATAATAACAATAGAAAATAATCCTTTAAATGGAAATTATAACTCTAATATTTCACTACCTACAATCGTAGAGGATCACAACAAAATCAAAATAGAAGCAGATTACGATGAAGGAGATGTGAAAATCAACTCTTCGGAATACACCGAAAGTTCAGACTTCAATGCCATAGAAAAATTAACGAATAAAATATCTAGTCACAAATGCACTGATGATAATAAATTATTCTCCAAAATATCGAAATTAACGAGCCAAAAAACTCATTTTGAAAATGAACAGAATCACGACAGTTTTAGTCATATAAAAATAGAAACAGATGTAATTGACGGCGATACTTTTAAAAGTATAGATAATAAAGAAACCAAATATTTTCCATCAACTGAAAAGCTGAACTCTTATTGTAGCCAATTCCAAACAGCCGCCTACGAGACTCACGATGCTGATGGTACCGCAGCACCTACAAACAAAATGTTTACAAAAATATGTACTGTTTGTCCCAATGAGTCATTTAATAATATTTCGAAGTTAAAGAAACACATGAAAACTCATATCAAAGTAAATACAATTTCATATAAATTAAATTTGAGAAATAGATCTACTGTTAATACCAAAGAGAATTTTCACTGCACTATCTGTAATAAATTTAACTCGGACATGTCTAAATTAGAGAAACATATGGAGACTCATACGGAGGAGAAATCGTTTTCAGAAAAAGAGGGTTTTTTTAATATATCGACTGTTGATATTGGTTACATTGGGAAGGAGTTTGATTGCATTACCTGTGCCATGTGTTTTCCTACTTCAACGATGTTGAATACACACGTTCGAATGATTCATGGACAAACAAACAATATCAATACAAATAATACATTTTCAGACGCCTTAAGTTCCGGAAGACAAATTGTGCATTTGGATACAACAAAACTTAAAGAGCATGAAGTCGGTTCATGCTCTACATATGAACAAGCTGAAAAAAGTTTGGGTCATGTAAAAATAGAAACAGATGTAGCTGACGGTATCAATGCATTTGAAAGTCCATCAACCAAGGAGTATAATACAACATCAAGTTTTGAAACTTGTATTGTCATTCACGACAAGAATAAAATAGAAGCAGTTATCGCCGATGATGGTACGTCTCGTAGTGACGGTAATAGCGTCATAAATACAAATTTGAATCCGGACCCCGTAACGTCAGTGAACAACGAGTCCACGAAAACATGTGCCCTCTGTAATAGATCATTCGTCAAAAAGTCTCTGCTGAGAAAGCACATGATCGCGCATATGGCGGACGGGCGGTGTTCAGGAAAAAACCATTCGGCCAAACAGGGATCGTTCGTCGATACTGAAAAGAAATACGGATGTGTTGAATGCGGTAAACGATTCACTACATCGTGGACAAGGAAAGTGCACATAAGAATATTTCATGCCGAAAAGAAAGTGTACAGATGCAACATGTGTTCGAAAACATTTTCAGACGTGTTATACTTGAGAAGACATAAAAAGTACCACGACGAAAAACTACACCAATGCGAGGTTTGTCAAAAATCATTTCCTACGATGTCAAATTTGAAAAAACACATGGGAGTCCACACAAGCGAAAAACAGTGGAAATGTGATGTATGCGAAAGATCTTACAAAGATATAACGTCCTTCAAGAAACATATGCAATATCATAAAGAGGGATATTTGTTCAAGTGCAAAGAATGCAATAGCATTTTTAAGCGTAGAAATTGCCCGCAAAAGCACCGGTGTGTTCCCGAGAACCGTATGAAAAAAAAATACAAATGCGACATCTGCGAGAAGAATTACACGACATCATACAATTTGAAAAGACACTTGGCTCTTCATACAGGTGAAAAACAATTCATCTGCGATGTCTGTAAAAAGTCGTTCGCAACAAAAACCCACATGAAGAGGCACATAACCGTCATTCACTTGCGAGAAAAAAAATACAAATGTCACACGTGCAATAAATGTTTTTCGGATTTATATTATTTCAAGGTACATAAGACCCTTCATGGCAACAGCAAACCGTACGGCTGTAAGTATTGCAAAAAGTCATTTACTCACAACAAATTTTTGGCAATTCATTTGAGAAACCACAAACCACGCAAAGAATGCACAATGTGTAAAACATTACGTTCTCATAAAAAATGGTTGGAAATTCACAAGAAACTACATCACTCCAATTAAATGTTCTCAAGTACGAAAATTAATTTATTTATCACCAATGATCACATAAACACAATATAAAAATCTACCGAACAACAATTCGAATTTACAATAAAAAGCCTAGGAAAATTTAACAGTATTTGGATAACTCTTTATGAGCGATCTATTATTCATCAATACCATACAGTTAATGATAAAGTTCATGAGATACTCACACAGTTTTACTATATTAAATTACAATTCTTTATAATTCAAATGATAATTAACAAAGTAGGTTTTTGAATGAATTATTAATAGAAAAGTCAATATGGTGGTTACATTTTATTAGTTATTAAAAATAAATATTAAAAGTTGATATTGATTTTGGTCTTTTATATTAAATATTTAATTTTGAAGCAGAAAGCTTTTGGAACATTTTAACAATAGGTTAGTGAATTATGGATTTTTTTTTTTTTAACAATTTTGATGTTTATTATTAATAATAAATACATTATCTTATAAAATAACTATCAAATAATGATAGTATTCAAAATTTAGGATTGATAAGATATTGTTTATGTCAAATGTAAAATAAATTAATCCATGTAAATATTTGAAAAGTAGAATATCTGCATATTTTATAAATCCGTCTATAAGTAACGCTTAAAATATGGACTGAAATTAAAATAAAAATAAAAATTATATACTCTTTTACTATCTTATATCATCTGAAATAGTTGTCAACATGGTTTACTTCAATTATATACTAATAATGTTAACAGTTTTTCTTTATTTTAAAATCTCATAGAACAACTGTTTCCGAAAAAAAATTACCTAACAAATTACAACTAAAAGGTGCATTTTCTGTTGTGTACCTTTACAATACTCATCTGTCATCTATTAGTGCAATTTATATAAGTTAAATACAATGGTAAGTATATTGGATTAGGATATATATTTACTATTATATAAAATTATTTGGTATGATAATCAAGAAATTGAGTTTTATATTTTATGATGTTAAATGAAATAAAAAAAAATTGAAAAAAAAAATAGAAATTAGAAATCATAGATTTGAAAATATGAAAATTAACTTAATGTTGTTCGTAACATTGGTATTAAAAGTAATTTCGATTTTAAACAATCCTGAACATTTATATGAAAATTAAAATAAAATCCACACAACATATTAAATAAAATACCTACAAATACAATAAATTAATATTCTATGAAATACCATAATTTTTTAACAAGTAAATTTTCTAATATTTTGAATAACAATAATAATGTACAATAAAATTAAACAATTTACAAATAATTCTTCTAATTTTGATAGTTATAGCGTTACTAATTAATTATATAAAATAATCTAGTTGTAATAAATTGTAAATTGGAGAAATAAATAGGATAGGTTAGGTTTGAAAAAAGCTGACCCTAGTCTCACTTTATAAAACATGTATTAGAATCATAGCTGTAGATAGTATGGTTGCACATCGGCCTTTACTACACTATGTTCAATGGTAAAATACGGATGTTCTTATCTCAGATTAAAAAAAGTGAAGTATTAGTAGCGCTCTTTGTAGATGTCAAGTAGAACTTAAATTTTACCATAATTAATTTTTTTTAAATTTCTAAAATTAAATGAAATCACAGCATAGCATGACCTAGATGTCGCCAAAATATGACTTTTACGGTCATATTTCGTACATTTGACACGAATTTTCGGTTGTCACTTTTTTGTAGTTCTTTGCACAACTATACTATCTACAGCCGTGATTAGAATCAAAACATTACATACACTTTAACATAGTAAAAAGCCTTAGTTATATTACAAAACAATAAAAATTTTTATAAAATGAATAGTATATTAGAAAAAAAATTTATTAAATATTAATATATTATATACACAGATTTTTAGAAAAATGATATTGACAGAATTTTACTTGCTAATGACAATTTCTACAATTTATTTATAATCTATGGAACTTACTCAGGGTTTATTTATTTTTATTAGTACTTTATTTTTTAATATGTATTCTTCATATATTTTTTATTAATCAGTGTGCTTTTACAAGCTGATGACCATTGGTCAAAACTAGTCGTTAAACATAAGACAATACTTCAAATACTCTTGGCAAACATTTAATTAAATTTTCATTCTTTTATCAATATATTATTAATTTTTCTATTCTATAAATAAGAGATCAATGTTGTTTGTTATGTATTAATTAGTAATTACACTGAAATTATTTAAAAAAATAAATAATATATTAAATTTATATTGATAAATATATTCATAATACGTATAAAATATATGAAAATTGTTAACCAATCCATTTAATGGAACTAAGATAAAAAATCACGTGTTAATTAAAAA
Organism: Chaitophorus viminalis; assembly: GCA_025469195.1. NCBI lineage: Eukaryota > Metazoa > Arthropoda > Insecta > Hemiptera > Aphididae > Chaitophorus > Chaitophorus viminalis. The sequence continues at coordinate 37,144 of JAIPRK010000596.1, forward strand.
TGACTAGAGCCACATCAGTGATTGTATAATATTATCTTTTGGTAATATATTTCAGTTTCATAAAATATGAAATATATCATGTTTGTTAAAGAAACAAAATATTTTCTTAAATCCTTAATAACTAATAACAGTGGTTTTACACTTACACAAAATCAGTTGTCATTACTGTTAACAAAAATAATTGCAAAAAATAAAAACATTGAAAATATACTGATTATTCCTGTAAGACAAGTTTTTAAAACAGAAAATTTATTGTACATTTTCACTTCAAAGTGTACACGCAAATGTTAACATACAGTTTCTGCTTTCTCAGAGATAAGCTATAGATAATTATTTTTTGATAATGATAATATTGAATAACAATTTATAGAATTGTATATAAATGTTTTCTTTATTATATTTTGTGTTTTGTTACATATTTTGTCATTCCAAGACAAAACATACAATAATGAAATTAAATATATAAATGTTCACAAGTATAGTTAAAAAAATATTATTTTAATGATAATTATGATATATATTCATTCAATTTAATATAATTGCAGATTATTATATAAAATACCACTTTTGTATGATTTAATTTAAAACATATTGTTGTAGAACTATTGATAAAATTAATTAGTTTAAATTAATGTTTCAATGACTCTAAAAAGAATATTTCGTATAGAATAAGATTTAATATAAGACATAGTTATTAATTATTAAAAACATTTAAATTGACCTAAATAATTAATATTTAGTTTGTAATCTAAGCCTAAATATTAAACAAACTATTAAGAATAAATATAGCACCCGTATCTCGAGGAGTCTGGGAACAATAAAAAATATGAAAATATAAAATATGAAGTTTAAATTTTTTCAATTATAAAAATTTAAAATATATTAGATGCTTATTGATTATGAAATAAATTTTAATAACCCAATGTTCTACTTATTTTGAAATTGAATAAAAAAAAGTCATCATACTAAAAATTGGCATTATATAGCAATTATTTAACACTTAAAATATCTTTAATAGAAATAATGAATCAAAATCATTATTGCTTTTTCAATTTTGTAAAAACATATATGAGATATGAGACTTCCGAGTTTCATTTATTTTACATAATTTTATCGTTAATTGTTGCTTATTGAAGTCCATCTGAATGCAATTTTTTGTGCTGATTTAAAGCTTGTAAATTTGAATATTTATAGTTACAAATATCGCAATGATATTTAACCGTACAATCCAAATGATTTCGTATGTGTAGTTTCAAGTCAGAAGCGGTCTTAAAACTCAATTTACACATCTTGCATTCTAATGATTCGACCGAGGAATAAAATTTCTTGTATAACATAGATGACATATTATTGATCTCCTCATGAACATAAGTTGTATGTGAGTTTTCTACATTATTATCATGCTGATTTTTTACATGCTGTATCAAGGCCAACTCACTATTAAATTTCTCATCACAAATATCACATTCCTGAATAACTTTCGCATGTATCCTCATATGCTTTTTTAAAATAGACGAACTACACATAACCTTAGAACATATATCACATTTGTATTGTTCCTTCATGGCCTGATTGGTTTCCATCTCATGGCTCTCCATATGTTTCTCTAAAATTAATAAACTTGATACCACTTCATTACAAATATCACATTTGTATTGTTCCTTCATGGCCTGATTGGTTTCCATCTCATGGCTCTCCATATGCTTCTCTAAAATTAATGAACTTGATACCACTTCATTACAAATATTACATTTGTATTGTTCTTCACTGGCCTGAATGTTTTCCATTTCATGACTCTTCATATGATCCTCTAAAATTAATGAACTTGATACCACTTCATTACAAATATCACTTTTGTGTTGTTCCTCCCTAGCATGAATGATTTCCATCTCATGGCTCTCCATATGCTTCTCTAAAATTAATAAACTTGATACCACTTCATTACAAATATTACATTTGTATTGTTCTTCACTGGCCTGAATGTTTTCCATCTCATGACTCTTCTTATGATCCTCCAAAATTAATGAACTTGATACCACTTCATTACAAATATCACATTTGAGTTGTTCCTCCCTAGCATGAATGATTTCCATCTCATGGCTCTCCATATGCTTCTCTAAAATTAATGAACTTGATACCACTTCATTACAAATATCACATTCGTGTTGTTCTTCCCTGGCCTGAATGTTTTCCATCTCATGACTCCTTATATGATCCTCTAAAATTAATGAACTTGATACCACTTCATTACAAATATCACATTTGTGTTGTTCTTCCCTGGCCTCAATGTTTTCAATCTCATGGCTCTCCATATGCTTCTCTAAAATTAATGAACTTGATACCACCTTATTACAAATATCACATTTGTATTGTTCCTTCTTAATCCGTTTGATTTTATATTCATGTCTGTTTTTATGCTTCGTGACTACATTGGCAGAACCAACGAAAATATGATCACAAATTGTGCAGTGAGTGATGTATGCTATTTCACTAAAATAGTCTAGTCCAGTATTATTGCTCTCATATAATTTCTTATGAGCCATTGCCATTTTCAAATTACGAGCCCATAATCTCATATGAGCCCTTAATTTAAGCCTTCCGAAAAATGATTGATTGCAAATTTTACACTTCACAATATGTTTTTTGTTGCCCAATACATTATTAGAATTTTTCGATTCTAGCATATTGTCATTTGTCCCATCGATTGAACTCTCTAATGTATTAACACCGTCAACGACATCTGCTTCTATTTTGTTTTTGTCGTGAATATTGTTATGGATAACATCATTAAAGACACTAAAACAAAATTCAGATTTGATTAAATTAGCAAAAAAGCATTATCAAATATGTTTTACTTAATTTCCTTTAATATAACATTCAATTTAAGATATAATTTTCAGGATCGCCAATTGTAGCCTAGATTTTTATCAATAATAATTATTTTAAAATGTATTGGGCAAAATTGTTAACTCTTCTATAAAGATGTATACAATGTAGGCATAAATTAATATTGTCAATGATACAAATGATAATACATAAATATTATACTTTAAGTTGTATTATGTATTATAAGTAAGAGTCATAGCAAATAGTTAAAAAGAATAAAAAATACAGGGAAGTTGAATATAAGCATTTAAATTTGATAATATTTGATAAATTCAAAAATCCGTTTTAGAAGTACAGTACATTTTCAAAATGTATTAATGATAACATTATTTAAACTTGAACAATCAACCTACCAGTTAATCATGTACATTGTTATGTCATGCAAATGAATTTGTTAACAATATTTTATCACAGTAATTTTAAAGAATTACATAAATACATACACAAGTATTGAAACTGCTTGATAATAAATTCATATAAATTACTAACCTAGCCTGTGTCAATGAATTATCTGACTGCTGAGAAAATTCGTCAACTTCAATATTTTGGGGTTCTATATTTTGATCAATACCATTAATCATATTTTCCCTGGTACTGAAAAAAAAATGATATGATAAATTTGTATTAGACTATTAGAAATTATTTGTTTGTAAGTATATTTAAAAATGTACATATATACATATAATCCTACAAAGTTTTAATCATATTTTTTTATTAAGTTATAATAAATTAAGTATCTCAATTATCATGGAAATAAATCATATTTGTAGTCATTGAAACTGGTGAAAAATACTCACATAGGCTGTGATGTTGAATTGTTGGCATCTATTTCACATATTACTGACGAATTATCTTCTTCAGGTTCTTCTTTTATAGTTGGGTTCAGATCATCATCAAGCACAATTGGTGAGTTTGGTATTATTGGACTTGTACTACAATAAGATAAGATAAGAATGAATAAATAATTATGCTTGCTTGAATTTGCTAGATCTAAAAATGCTCACGTAGGTTGTGATGATGGATTTACAGTAAATGAAAAATTACTAGTAGAAGTCGGTTGAGAAATATTTATATTGTAAACCATAGGTAGTGTGCTGTTACTAAAAATAAAAAGGTGAATAAATAAATGATTATATTTTATAGACTTGTTTGTTTTCAATAAAAAAGTCTTACGGAAAATTAAAATAAAAATTTGTTCCACCCGCTTTTGGTGATACAATTTCTTCTTTTATAATAATTGGTCTTGGAAGAGGTCGCGGATCAGAAGAAACATTCGATGAAGTTGGTAATGTTCTGCTTACATTAAAATAAAAAATTAATGAATAAATAATTATGTTTACTAGATCTAATTGCTTTCAATAAAAATTTCTCACAAAGGCTGTGCCACTGAATTTTGGTTATCTATTTCATTTTCTTCAGGTGAATCAGAATCCTCAAAATCATTTAACACATTTGATGAAGTTGGTAACATTGTGCTTGTACTAAAATAAGAAAATAATGAATAAATAATTATGTTTACTAGATATAATTGCTTTCAATAAAAAATTCTCACAAAGGCTGTGCCACTGAATTTTGGTTATCTATTTCACTTTCTTCTGGTGAATCAGAATCCTCAAAATCATTTGACACATTTGATGAAGTTGATAACATTTTGCTTGTACTAAAATAAGAAATTAATGAATAAATAATTTACATTATAATGTTGGCAGGATCTATAAGACTTAAAATTTCATAATTCTTTATCCTATTTTTTTTTCTTTAATAGCATGCTTTAATAATGTTAGATTAAAATTTATACTCAAATGAATTAGTAGTTTATCAGAATTAAAATGAAAAATAAACATATCAATAATATTTTTTACTTAAATATTTAAATTTAATTAATTTTTTTTCCCCTCAATTTGTCTATTAGTTTTCGTTTCAATTGAGCCTTAGAAAGCTCTAATTAATAAACAATAAGGGAATTCATCAGTTTTTAGTTTGGTTAGTAGATGATGTATTTATTATCAAGCAATAATTTAGACAAAATTGATAATTTAATCATATTAAAATACATGCTGAAGTTTATAAGTAGAATATAAGTTAAATGCATTATCAACTAAATACTATTATGATGCTTATTTATAATTTCATTAGTATATAAATATACATAAAATTCACTTACCCTAAACTTGTTCTATCATTTGAATGGGATCGTAAATTTCGAACTGATGAATAATCGTTTTTCTTACTTGTGGCTGAAAACTAAATAAATAACTATAATTAATGGCTGAACATTTTTTAAAACTTATTATGAATTAAAATGTTTTGAAATTTAAAATAAAAAAACAAATTATGCAAACAAAAATTATACAAAACTAAATTATTCATATGGTCAGTAAATCACTATGGTCTAAAATTGAAATGGATTGAAGTACAAAAATAATAGCTTCATAAGATCATGATTTTGTAGAAATGATAGTCTTATTACAATATCTACACCCAATACATGTGAATTATTAATGTCAATAGTTGAATTTTTACAAGTGATTTATCAAACATTTGATAAATAATTATAAAAGATAATATATTTATACAACCTACATTTTTTTAAAACAGTTAAATTAAAAATATGAATTGCAATTGATTGTGAAAATTATATATTAGAAATTCCAAAGTTTTTCAATAATTAAAAAAGCTGATCAGATATTTGAATTTTTTCTTTAACATATTTTAAATTTTAAAACTATACAGTGTAATTAATTTTACTATCGCAGTCATAAGTGGGTATTTTACCTGTGGTTGTGAATGCTGCGATCTAAGTGTCATCATTTTGATCTTGTTTGTACTTGGAGTTTTGTGCTAAAAATAGAACAATTGTAATGTTATTACAGTTTTAGTAATTGGTATTCGTTAATTCTTATTTTTATAACAAAACTATTTAACTTTAACTTCATACAACTCTCTCACATATATTCTTGATTATCATTCAATAATTAATCATTTTATGTAGTGGCATAATAAAACTCAGTCAACACACAACATTCAATAAATACATTCTCATAGGTTAAACAATCAAATCTCAATAATTTTAAATCGATATTGATCAGATATACGGAAAACTAGTAAAATATTATACCTAGATATAAAGGATAACAAGTTTATTTGACTACTTCAAAATGCCGGGCAATTTTTTTAGAACAAATTTAAATAGCCAATTGTTGTCTTTTGAGAGTATTCCTTAATAATAAGAGAAATAACATCAAGTTTATTAAAAATTTATTTATTTTTTATCAAACACTAATTTCTACTAAAAAAGCTGTAAATTAGAAAACAATGTAATATTATTTTTACTCTTCAGTACATTATCCGAACCCTTACTATTAATATAGAATAGATATTTCACAATATAATACATACTTTAAATATTGTTGGAACAGCGGTAACTTTAAGTCTGCTTTTATTATAATCCTTAACAGGATCAAAATGGAGTTCACACAGTAATGACTTTGGATTAGGTTTAAGTCCATGACGGAGTGCAAAGTTAATCCATTGTTTCCTTCGTTTGGGGTCGGTCGGAAATCTAAATAAAATTTTACAAAATGACACTTGGTTGTTAAATTATTCAACTGTCTCGCAAAAGCAATAATATATACTTGTGTTTCCTTAAAAACTTCATTCCACACAGAGAACAACTCTTGATAGGAAATTTCTTGACAGCTATCATGGTGATGGTACGTCTTAGCAATCAAATCTGTAAAAAGATAATCATTGTATACAGGCATCCATTCATAGACTGTTGAAAAATTAAACTAAAATCATAAGATTGTATAATTGAATTTTTATTTTTTTTTTTACAACAATTAGACCGTTATATTTCCATTTTAATGGACACTATCTATAATCATACTCATTCCGAAACCAAATAAGCTAAACCATTTAATAACTTCTTATAGGCCTATATATCATTATATTATCAACTCAGACCAAGTTATTTGAAAAAGTTATACCTAAAATAAGACCTATTCTACAAGCACAAAATATCTTAAATTCCCAATTTGGGTTTACAGTCAGTTACAGCAGTATATTAAATACAAGACTAACAGATTGAAGGCTTTATTAAAAAAAATTATTCTAGTGTATTTTTAAATGTATGCAAGCATTCAACTGAGTATAGTTTAAATATGGCTTACTTTAAAAACACTTAACTTACCCCAATATTACTTAATAATTATATCTTGAAATAAATATTATGCAACTGTATTTATATAACTTATTTTAATCATGATAGCATTAATGTAATCATAACAGTTTATATATTTTACAAATCACATAATTAATGGCATTGAAAAATGATCACCGGATGAGTACTTAGTTAATATATAATATTACTACCTATTACCTAATCTATTTAATATATGCGTATTTATAAAACCAATTAGAAATACAGATTAAAACTAATAAGAGTATCTTATTTTTTGAATGCATATAAAATACATTAAATTTAATCTCAGTAAATTGAATAAAACAATTTATTGATTATCTATTCAGTTTTTGACTTGAAGAGGCTTTTCAAATAACATTTACTGTATTATGTATATTATTATGTTATTAGTTAAATAATTAATGAAGGATTCAAGAGTAAATTTTTGGAGAGGTTAAGCTCCTCCAAGCCCACCCAAATTGCGCCTATAGGTATAAAGATATAGTACAAAACCATAAAGAAAAACATGAGTTCACACTAGTAGGGTAGACGACTGGACTTCACGTAGAGTAACAAAGTGATGAATATTAATTCCTTACGTGTAGTGTGAAGGCGTTGAACCGGAGGACACGGCGTAGTTGGTCTTGTGCGAGCTAACTAGGTTAGCAGGAGAATAAGAATACCATGCAGGACGGCGGTGCAAAAGTGCATTGAAAAGTAACAAGAATGCAACAATGACTATCGACGGAAGACACGGATAGACAGTGAACCGAATATGTTGCACTTCACAGGAGGTTCTTCGCCAGATACCAGTTATAGGGACACAGGGATACTATAGACCGATTACAGTGTAGAAATGCTGGGCTCGGATAAACGCGACAATTTTGCCAATATCGATCGGTAAACGCTTATCACTGACCTGCGGTTCATAACTATGCAATCACATAATATGTAATATTATTTATTTATTCATCATTATTACAATTACTAAGAATAGACGGAATTTATTATATTCGTAACCGACGGAACATGGAATATCACAGTTGAAAGGGCATGATTCAGATTCTTGAGAATATTAAAACGGTATATACATTATACAACATCGCACACACGCCTTTCGGGATGTGGAATGATCTACGAGATGGGAATGGGTTTCGATTGGCGATAGGACGAAAAGACGCTCGCTGACAGACGACTAGGCTTCACAAGAGACAATAGAGCAACACATCGATAAGGACCTTTCGTATAATATAAAGACGGCAATGATGATAATAGCGATACGAAAGTAATAAAAAGTTTGCTGGTGATCAACATAAAAACGGTTCGGAGGATTAAATGCAAATATACAAATCGTTTCGGTACAGTAAGGGTCGTTAATACAGACCGACAATATGGAAACACACACGGGAAAAAACCAGAACGCGCGTTGACAAACGACTGGGGTTTGCGAGAGGCAATATTTTATCAACAAGGCGATAAGTAACTTACTTGAAATCTGATGATGGCGGAAACAGCGAATAATAGCGATCGCGTCGAGCTGTAGGACTACAGCGACAGTGCAATAGGTGCGATAAAAAGTTACAAGGATGCAACAATTTACTTGCAAAAGGGAGACGTGTACATACGGCGGAGCGCGGGTGGAAAACTCAAAACGACTTGTGGCCTGTGGGATGTTAAGTGCAATAATCGCCGGTCACAGGTCTTTGTTCCGGACGGGCTGGACGTCGTGTCCGGCTTGACGCGACACTGTTACCAATCTAGATAATAATAGTCCCGTTATCCGTGGTGAACGCTTATCGCTGGCTCGCGAATTTCACAATAATGATAGCACTGATTTTTCCGAGACCACGACGCCCGCGAATCGTATCTGCGTTATCACAAAGTTAAAATTAAATGTACAAAATACAAATCACTAAACATTTACTACAATTTACACTTTACAGACAGAAAGAATGACACTATAGACAATATAAAAGGAATGACATTCAAACCAGGAACTATATTGGTGTAACAGTTCATTTTGTCAAACACTTTATATTTAAGTCATCGTTATTAGGAATATATGAATTAAATAAAAGACAATCAAGTGAATATATAGCTATTAAACTAGTAATGTTTGTACTGGATCGAACATTGTCAAACGAAATATAGTTGCTATTATATAAAATTATATTGATTAGTCTAGTGCAGACATGCCAAACCTGCGGCCCGCAGAAATGTTCCAACCGGCCCGTGACCATTTTATAAAATTAGATATTTGAAAAGATGTAAAAAAAAAAATTATTATTTATAAAAAAATTTATTTTATTAAGCTTTTAAGAATTACAAAATATCTTACAATTTTTAATTTTAATATAAAAAAATGCATTGGATTTTAAAATATTAATAGGAATAAATTAGTGTGAAATTTGAGCTTGTTTTTCTTTAACCAATTTTTCAATATTGGGAGTAAAATGTGTAACGGCAATTCTTAATGACAAGTGCAAATGTTCATCAGTCAAACGAGATCTTTCTGAACATTTTGTGTAATTCATGCGTGAAAACGTTTGTTTGCAAATATAAGTAGAACTAAATAAAGTAAATATACGCATTGATAATTTTTTTATTTTTGGAAAATCTTTTGGGTTTTATTAAAATGTATTAAATCTGTGATTTTTTTATATAAATCTTTGAAATGATTATTTGTTTTTAAATCAATAAGTTCTAGTTGAACAGTTTCTAGAACATAATTTTCATCAGACAGAAATGGGTTTTCAATCATCCGAAATGAAATCATATGTGATTTAAAATCTTGAAAACGGTTTTCAAATTCTACTGATAATTGTTCCAACATACACAAAAAATGATTTGCTGGAAAGTCAATAAAAGTGTTTTGTTTAATTTCTTGACATGTTTTAAAATGTAAACAATTTTGCTTTAATATTTGATTTTTAAAAAGTTGTAAATTTATTTCAAACGATTTTACATCACTTATAAGCTCGAAAATAGTTTTTGAAGTTTAAGATTTAATTCATTTAAATGAGCAGAAATATCAGTTAAGAAAACAAGATCATACATCCATTGTTCATTTTCAAATTCTTCAACTGGTTTGTTTTTTTCTATCATAAATATTTGAATTTCCCACCGAAGATCAAAAAATCGTTTTAATACTTTTCCCTGATTTAACCACTTAACCTGGTTATGATACAACACATCTGAGTTCCGATTCAATTTCATTTAAAAATTCTATAAATTGTCTATGTTTTAATCTATGCAATCTAATGAAGTTGACTGTTTTTGTAACAATATTCATCAGATGTTCCAAATTCATAATTTTACCACATAGAGATTGTTGATGAATAATACAGACTTTTAAAGTATTTTTTTTTAAATTCAGAATTTAAAGACCGCGACGGTTTCGTAACATATCAAACACATGGCTTTATTACGATACTCAATAAAAAAATAACTGAGACTCCAATTATCATTGAAAACACAGCATTCGGTATCAATTTTGCGCTTTTTATTTTGAGATATTTTACTATTAAATCAAATAAATTATTTTTTGCAAACAAAAATTTGAATAAAAAGTTTCTAACAATGAAAACAAACTAACCGTATAGTGTGGAAATATTCAGTACTTTAATCACATACGATTAGAGTCATAAATTCGATAAGTGAACAAAGATAATATAATATCCATTAAAATGTACAATAGATCAACCCAATGTTCTAATATATCTATATTCTATAGTATATTTTATCAAAATGAATAAAAAAAAACCTGTAAGTATATACGGCCCGCAGTATAAATATCAAATGTGGTCCACAAGTTGAAAATGGTTGGGCACGCCTGGTCTAGAGGAAAACAATACCATCTTTTTTTATTTATATATATATATTCAATCTGGTAACACAAAAGGCCATTTTCAGTGTCCTCAAACTAACAAATTTAATTATAATTGTAAAAAAATTGTATGACGGTTTTAACAAAATGTGATAGCAATCGATAAACTAAAAAACAAAACGAATTACGCTAGAAAGCTTTTTTTAAGTTTATTAAGCTTCAGAAGCATAGTAAATTATATTGCGCTCAAAGACATTGCATTATATAAATTCAAGATATTATCAAGTAGAAACGTCTACCAAAGAAGTTTGTGGTCAAAATTATGACAAATATGGTTATTCCAATACTGAATATGATGACAAAAAAAATATCAGTTTAAAATTATACAATACTTAATTAATCAACTGAAAACAGCAACTTTATTTCAGTGTGAAATAAGTTTTGGTGCCTTGAAAGATGTTGTCTATTTCTGTACTTTAATATTTTAGGATTGACGCTTTAAAATAATTTTTTTCAAAGATCTATTAACATTATTAGGGATAAAGTTAAAATACATTGCTGATGAAATGAAACAGGATGTTAGTGACAGTTCTTTTGATCAACTATTATGTTTTATTATTCAGTGAGTATTGTTGACTGCATAGATAAATATCGTTATAATCCGATTACTCATGGTTATTTTTAATTTTAGGGGGTGAGTAACATTATTTTTTTAACTCAAAATAGTTGAATAATATTTTTAATATATTACAATTTACTATGTAATAGATAGTTGCACAAATCCTAAATAATATTAATCAAAACATGATGTTAGGTGTATTCAAAAGCGTATTTTAAAGGGGCAAAGGGAGTATTCTAGGAATTCACCACTCATCACCATCACTCACATTTTTTTATTAGATGATACTATTTATCGATGGACTGGTACATATGAATGTGACAAAATTCTGGGTTTTTTTTTCAATCATTTTAAATCATAATATATGTCTATGGATAACAATAAAAATATACCTGTGTTCATATACATCCAAACTTTAGATAATTTCCAAGGTTTTACAGATAAGTCAAATATTTTATTTATAAATCAATAATGAATGATTGTTGCTCATACGCAACAGTATGTATTTAGCACTACATGGGACGTATATTTTTTTCGACATTTTTCAGTGCCGTATTTTTTGCGCGTTTTATTATTTTACTTTTTCCATCACAAATTCATACATTTTTGCATTATGTGTAGAAAACATTTGTTTGATAAAGAAATTGTACAATTGCTGGAAAATGAATCTCCATCTAATTCTGAGTACGACTTGGAATTTGGCGATGAACGATATAGTTGGTTTAGAGGAACTTGATAAATTTTTGGAAAATATAGATGACGATGAATTAGATCCGTTCCTTAATTCTATAAACTTATTAGATAGTAATTTAGATATTAATGTAGACATGGGTGATGTTGAATGTGAACCCGACGGCTCATCAATATCTCTTCTAAACTTTATTTCTATACAGCCGCACACAAAAAATGAAATAAAGAAAACTCTAGACCTCAAAATTAGAAATTTAAGAAAAAAATCCAAATTAGATATAACCACACCTTCTTTTGTTGCTAAGCCTCAGCCTAAAATAAAAAATTAAAAAAAACAAAAGTTGGATATTTCTTGGAAACATGAAAAATTGTCTACCCAAAATGTAGAATTTACTAGTAACTTTGAACTTTCAGATGAAATTTTAAATTTAAGTAATCTGTATCAAATATTTAGCTACTTTTTTCAAGACTATTTAATTGAACATATTGTGTATAAAACTTTGATATATAGTGTACAAATAAATCCAAATAAAAATTTCAAAATAATTTCAAACGACGTGAAAAAATATTTAGGAGTCTGTCTTTTAATGGGCTTAGTAAATATTTCTAATATTCGAAAATACTGGTCTCCAAACTTACAATAATTTAAATGTGTATAAATTTGACAAATTTTGATATATCTATTATAATATGACAAAATTGTAGAAAAATAAATTTTTATTTTTATTTTTTGTAGTTTCAAATGCATAATGTTGCTTTACAGCAACAACCAACTTTTTCAACTTTTTTAACACTTGAATTTAAAATAGATTTTTTAAATTATTTTTTACGTATTCTATTTTTGCATTAGAACTATCCAAAAACAATTTTTTAATAATAAAAAAAAGTCATGCATTGTAGGGTTAAGAGTTAAGAATAGTAAATAGCAATCATTAGTATATGATTAGTAAGGCAGAGGACTTGTATACTTTCATTAGCATATTTATCTTGCACAGTCACAAAAATAGCAGAGTACGAAACAAATAGATTTCATAATTTCATAAAGCTAGTTTGAAAATTTTACTTTACATATAAATGCATATTTTGAGTACTTTTTGTTTTTAGAGCATATTTAACACTTTTACATGCTATTTTATACATTTTGAGACATATTTAGCTTAATTCAATTATTTACACACCAACACTTTTATTTTTTATCTTATAATATCTTGACTACTCGCAGGCACATGTATTTTCTAGAAGTGCTTAGAGATTGCCAATAAGGTATAACATCAATTTTTTGTAATTAATTATATTAACAGATAAATTCGATATAGAGGTAATTATTTTGACTTCATTTAAAGTCTATTTATTTTATTAATACTTTTAAATTAAGTGCATAATATAAGGTTTATAAGTGCATAAATGCTTACATATTTAGTGCTTTATTAGAGCGACAAGTCCTCTGTCCTAATAATTAGTGTTTTATATAATTTAATTGTTATCTTTTATCATGACTACATCATAAGAATTTTTAGTTGTGATTCTCCTCCTAAATAAGTATTATCCATTGATACTGCTTTGTCAATATATATGCTCTATAACAGTGGTTCCCAACTGGTGGTCCGCGATGTTAAAGAATTTTTCTCAATATTATCAATCTTTTAATTTTGAATTTTTTAAAAAAATTAGCTAAATTGTATTTTATATTCTATACGACTAGTGTACGTAAATTTTCCATGATAGTGAGCAATAGCATCATTCCAACTTTCTAGGATCTCACAACTGGTCAAAGAAACGTTTGGTAATAAGTCACACTTGAATAAATAATAATAATAACTTGTACAATTTTTTCCGTGAATATTAATCAAAATAAATTTTTTTTTACTAATACATAAACTTTTTCTACAATATAAGCTGAATTTTTGATTTTATTACGTACATGTAAATTATAAACTAAAAAAGTAGATAAAAATAGTTGGTGTAGGTAAAAGGGATAACTGATAATAATTAAGTCGTGGTCCGTAATAGTTAAAAATTTATTAAAGTGGTCTGTGCTTAGTGTTAAGTTGGAAACCACTGCTTTATAGATATAAAGATATAAGCTGTACGTGCAAAAGATTATTATACTCATTGATAAAATAATTAACATATTTGCCAAATTGGAAAAAAAATAAATAGGTAATGAATTTGTTATTTGATTACCTCATGTTTACTACTAAGGCATTTGTTAAATTAAGTTCCCTATGTTGATTGTTTTTTAAAAACTAAGTAGGCATCTATAGTTATTTGCTGGATTTCAGACTTAAAGAAAAATTTAAAATGCTAATTTTTTTGTTATTTTATATTCAAAATAAAAATAAATATATATTATACAAATATTTAATCCAATTTGGTTTTTCTATTTTTATTTATTTACTGGAATCAGCAGCAAGAACATAAGTTTTAGATAATCAACTGTAAATAATTTTTAACTCTAAATAGGAAAAAAAAAGTTCGTCTTCCTCATAGTCTCAACTAAAATATTATCTTGGATTTATCATAACATTATGATTACATCATAGATGTAGGATTTTTTTAAACTAAAAACAATAACTATGGGATCCGAAAAGCATGCAATAGTATCGGACAAATGTAAAATCAGTGAGGATACCATAAGAAATATGCTGAAAAAATACATTATGACTATAACTTAGCAAAAGAATAAGTAATTATAATACATGTTGTCCAACTTCAACAGAAAAAGGCTTAATGGGCGAACTTCAGATAATTGTTCTGTTAATGGTCTTCCAACAACTGCTAAGTGTCTTAGCACTAAATACTAGAATTGGATTTGAACAAGTGAAAATAATACATCAAATGCTTGTAGATTGGTGTTTATACGAAAATGCACAAGCATTTTATTTTGATACTACAGTGTCGAATACAGGTTATTTGAATGGAACTTATGTTTTGCTAGAACAACTATTATAACATGAAATAATATTTTAACTATATTACAATTTTATATATGAAATTATAATACAAAGAGTGTTTAATTTAAAATTTGGGGTAGTATCAATTATTTATTTAATTATACCTTCAAAAAATGCAAACGAGTTATTAAAAAAAAAGAAATTGATGATTTTATTCTGTCAGCACTAAAAAACTATTTAAACAATTTGGAAACTAATGAAGATTATATTAAGTTCAGGTAATTTTAAAAAATAATCAATTTTATAAATTATAATATAATACAGGCCAATAACAATAAAAAAAACCAAAGATGAATCACAAAAACAATACTTAATACAAGTTATAAGTGATAATTGCCAAAAATATTTTCACCATAAAAAAGAAACACTGTCATAAATTTGGTAGTATCAGTTATAATTATATAAAAATATTATAAATTATTACTTAAATTCATTATATTATTATTTATTCAAAATTGTAATTATTATTTCTATTACTAATATTTAAGTTGTATAAAAAATCTGTATTAATAAGATTTTTTTTTACCTCTGAATTAAAAATTTGAAAAAGTAAAATATTTGCAAAATCATGTATATGAAATAACTTATTGTAAATTTATTTTTAAACATTAGTGTTTTAATAAATCCATTGTAACATTTGTTTACTTAGGTTAAAGGTACTAAAGAATATTAAAAAAAATTAATGATTTTGAATTAAATTACAGAAAATATTAAAGAGGCTGCAAAATTTTATTGAATATTTATTTTGTTCATAAGTAGTAAAAATAGTTAATTAATTTTTCATTTTACAATTACAAAATAAACAATTAATACTAAATTAATAGTTTAAGTTCTTATGTATAAGACACTACAAAAGGCTCTTTCACACGAGACACTTTGTAGCCGGCTACTAGTGTCTAAAAAATCAGGCGACTAAAAATACATTGATATTAATGGAAACATTCACACGAGACACAGATAAAGAAAATGTGTGCCGCTTGCGTTTCGAAGTCTCTCTTGCCCTTTAGTGGCCACAGTGTCTCGTATGAAAGAGCTCTAAAACCAATATGGAAATATGATCTCCAATAATGAGCTACTGCAAAAATATCTAATACCAACAAAATCCAACAGTTCCAAAATCACCCCACATAAAGACCTTAAAATGAAAACTATGACAGAAGCTGCATATTTCTACAAATGCTTTTATTGTAAGAGCATAATGAATATTAAAATATATGGTAGGATAAGAAAATAAATGCTGGATAAACATTTTTATACTCAGTTGACTTTCACCACTGACAGTGTCGAGTAGACAGTCGTATTCTAACTAAACAACTAAATATACATTATTTTGTATATTATTAATTTTAATATTCACAACTCAAACCAAATAAATATTATTTTTTCAAAAACCTTAACTTTTTGTGTTATTGACTGTTTTACACGTCTGCAACCACAAATTCCTTTGTCTGTTTCCAAATGAGCAAATTCATTTACGTTACGTGGTGCCAACAGACACAACCGTACTTGCCCACAACACTTTTGTAACCATCAAAATCCATTGATATAGAACCTCTATACCCAAACTATACCAGGAAACCCTGGGCGTTGTTTTAAAAGGAACTGGTGTCGTGACTTGGAAAAAATAATTAAATGGTGAGAATAGTAATAAAGAATAGAGAATTGAAATGTTTGCTAAAGATCAACGACAACACGGTTTAGGGGGCTAGAAGCAAATAGAATTATTTCGAATGGGAGAATGGTCGATGACAGTACGAAAACACTTTTGAAGAAGAAGCGAGAACGTGCGCAGGCAAGCAACTGGACTTTGCGACTTGCAAGAGACAATTACCTACCATTTACATCAACAAAGTGACGAGTTGCTTACATGTAATTTGGTGGCGGCGGCGGCAACGTATAGACAGCAATTTGCTACTGCAACGGCGAACGGCAGCGATCACGTCGCGCCGGATGATACAACGGTGGTGTCTGCTTTTTTGCGTGTGACGGAGAGAACGCAGAGTGTGTAGGACGGCAGTGAAACGGATACGACGAAGTTACACGAATGCAATCAGTGACGAGCGAGTTGGAGACGAGTACGAACAACGAATGGTATACACCGCGTAGGTTATGTGCGCGCCATTGTGCCGAGTGTACCGGTCAAAATCTATGACGGGCCAGACGGGTCAGACACTCAGGGGTTACCGGGATACGTTGGAGAAGTGAAGACACTGAAGACCGTTGTCCTTGTCCTTGGACCTTGATACATCACAGAGAGTCGAGACGATGTCGCGTCCGGTTTGACACGAGAACGTGGTGTTGGTACCAATCTCGACCGGTAAACGCTTACCCGTTGGCCCGTGGTAGAAAATCGACCACAATGATAACGCCTATAGCAATGATAAGTGATAACATTGCCGGGAATTTCGAGTACGACGACGGACGAAAGATTGAATAATACGTGAAGTATCAAATATTTACTTAAAAATCGAGTACCTATATCAAAATATGCGCTAATAGTAAAAAAAGAATTAAATATACAAAAATTCAAAATAAAAATGATTGCTTTAATTACTCCTATTAGTATGAAACAAATTTCTTTAGAGCTTAGCTATGTTTTGAACGATTGTTGAAAACATGCTAAATCCTATAAATCCAAGTCATAATGTATATTTTACAATATCGAAATTTTAATCATTGTAGTATATCTAAATAGTAAAGGCTAAAATAGAGTATTAAACAGATCAAATTTACGTATTAGAAATAATTAGGTAATAAATGATTAAACATTTTAACGAACGATAAGTCATTTACATAAAAAAATACAAAATAATATACTGGTACCGATTATTGGTGTATATTATTATGGTATTTATATTTTGGGACTAGTCTGGACTACGATAAACATATGTTTGATTAGACTAAGTTTATTTTCTTTTTTAATATGTAGTTGTTTCAAATAATATTAATATAATATAATTATATTCCGAACACCTTGTACATTACTCGAGCTATGGTAGGTATCGAGTAACCTATGGTAGGTACATTTATTTGAAAATATGATTAGTGGTTAAGTCCTGTCGTAACATTGACTGGGACGAAAACGCGGTGTGCATAAAAACATGGGGATTGTCTTGGTATGACATTATCTTATGGCTCGTTTCACACTACACGGTTTTGACCGTACGGCGATATTTGTTTAGAAGTGCGAAGAAGAGCATATACGTTTTCATATTATACGGTCACGGCAAAATGCCACTACAGTATACGGCAGCCGGACGGCGCGAAAAACTTAGTGGCGTACGTGAGTAACCAAATACACGTTTTCACATTACACGATTTTATTTGTGCGGCAGAATTATTTTTCTTTTAACTTCTTTGATACCTATCGGAAATAAATAAACAAATGAATAATAAATAAACCGTGCAGTGTGAAACGAGTCATCCAATATCGATCGGAAAAACGTATTACTAGTGCGACCTAGTCGCCGTTCGCATCGGGCACTTGCAGTCTGCGTTAATCGTCAAGATCGCGGTATATTATATGGTGCGGTGCATTTTAAATTGATATTTTTTTTTTTTTGCCTCGTGATTACGTGCAATAATTGGCTTTACGTTTTTGTTACGCGCGGTATTGCAGGACGCTGAAATGTAATAGGTATAGCGGACAGACGCATGTTGCGCTATAATAATATCTTTCATCGTCCGAGTTGTCGCGCGACTGCTGGGGCACACCATCAGTAGGTAACAAGTCGCGAAATAAACCCAACAAGTTGATAGTTGAAACAATACTAGTGTAGACTGTAGGTAGTAGTTAGTATCTACGTAACAACGCTATCATAGTGATTTGTCATAATAATAGGTAAGGACAATGATAAATACGATTACGTTCGCGGTGAACGAGACGGTGACAATCAATGCGAGTTCCATTAATCTCGCGGTTTAAAAAAGAAAACTACCGACTGATCGTTGTGGTTAAATAGAACTGTTTAGCGCCGGTAATACACTTTCATATATAATTATATTTGGCTTATTCAACCCGGCGGTCAGTAAACGATATTATGTTATTATGCAGCTTCCAACACGTGTTGCGTACGAATTGCATATTGGTGTATCGGATAATAATAAAATATTATATAATGTAAGATAATAAAATATTATGAATAACAGTATTAAATCCATATTTGATAGTTGCCCATCATCTCCGGGTCTTTCACCTACATCTAGCGTAGATTAAACGTTTCGTCATCAGAATTACTATCTACTATTATTATAATGATCTAACCTAATTATAATTTCACCACGACTGGCGTACTTGCCAAGTATTGGTCACTTGAAGAGACTTGCCATATCGGTATACTTGTACAAATTATTCGACACTTGTGAGTTTCCCGAACATTGTCGGTAAATGTGACACGAGTCAAAGGAACAGCAAGTACACTTGTACTAGTTGTACTATAGTGATTTACTACATAAACAGCCGTAGGAGTATAGGTTTCTCAACACTTATACAAGCATAAAAATATTGGCGTACTTGTCAAGTCATTGGAACACAATATTCGTAAATTATTCGTCTACTTGTCGAGTATACAATATTATTGGTATACTAGTCATTACGCTAGTCTAACATAATAATTAAGACTACACACATATTACATAGATAAACATTGTTTGTGTACCTACTATCATTGACTATAAATAATATTAATTAATAATATTTATAATCAATGCTAATACGGAGACTCTGTCACTGATGAAATAATATTATATAATAGTAAAACAAAAAGGTACATTTATGAGAATTTTGACAAAAATAACAAGTGGAGAAAACCAAAATTAAATTATAATATTATATCATGATAGATAATGATTATATGGATATTATTTGACGTTATCTGACCCATTAACAGCGTATAATTATTTATGATAATATGAGATAGGAATATAGGGTTATCTAATTATTTGAATATCAATGTCAAAATAATGTTATGTATTTATTAGAATAACGCAAGATAATATTCAATTATGTGAATGCAATATAAAATGCTTATTTTTAAAATATTGCACGTAGGTATACCGACAATAAGATAAGTATGAAATCACTAGAACAAGAAGTTTGTGCTTTTAATATAATTAAGTATAGAATTTAATTTCTCGACATGACTAACAGCGAAAATTTAATATAAGTTGAAGAGTGTATAAATATACTTATTTCTTTGGTTATATTATGTTAAGGTTTAGTTGTTTTAAATTTATTAAAATTTTAATTTTAAATAATATTATATATTACGTCTTAACAAAAACTTGTGCAAGAAAATACAAATATTGTTCTTAGTACCTTTTAATTCATTTATATGCAATAAATAGTAATTTTGCTGTAATACACTGCTTTACCAAGTATTAAATTTATACACCTAAAAAAGGTATCTTACCATGTGTGGGCTTTACATTTTACCTATGCTCTTATAAAGTATACGTCATATAATCATAACTGCTTAAATAATAAGTTTAAGAATAATTTAACATTTTTAAATGTGTAATATTACTTTATCAAAAACTCAAATTGAATAAAAAAAAAATTTCAGGGGGATATCATGGTTGAACAAGTACGGTATACATACTATACACTCATTATAAAAAATTGCATAAAACCCTCGACTTTGGTATTTGAGTCCTCCCTATAAGATTATATTCGCTTTAAGCTTTGTATATAATACTATATGATAATTATAAATAATAATATGTTAGACACTAACCTGATGTTGATTTCCCGATAGAGTCCATGAATTGAATGGTGCGTACATTTACATCGCTCTTGGTTTGAAATGAAATGTTTGGCAAAATGATCTCACTCTATTCAACATCAACATCCATGGCGACCACAAATCAAAGAAGGCAGTTTCAAGAGTGAACTTTAAATTGAAAATATACCAGTCGTGTTCTCCAGTTCGATGCACGAAATCTTCCGTGAGTGTTATTGGTAGTAATTTAATTAATTACAATCTTTAATATGATATCCAAATGTTTTTAAAGAATTTTGAGTCACATTCAAAATGTGTGTAATATGAACTCCAATCTTACTATGTGACGTGCAAGGACCGAACAAGTGTAGTATAGATTAATTTGAAGAGGCAGATTCTGTAGTGCATTATAGATAGTAAGTAAATCGGAAAACGGGATCGGAAAACGTACGGTAGTTTTATGGAGTTGTTTGTATAACAAAAATTCTGATCAAGCTCACTACTATTTTATTTATACGACACCACAAAAAACAATACGATTTTTCATTTTCTCACATTTTTTTTTTTTTTTTGACACCACTACAACAGTAGACGGAGAATGATAGTTGACCGTCATTAAATATCCAATAAATGGATAGATATTGTATTTGGAACCCAAATAACAAGTTCAACACTACAACTATATATAGTTAATAAACATATATATGTTGTTTGTGTCCAATTTACTTATGTTTTTAACGATAAACAGAAGTTGGAGTACAATACAATAAATATACAAGAGGTATACCTACCCGATTGAATACGGTAATGTATACATTTTTATAACTTTTTTA
This sequence comes from Chaitophorus viminalis, assembly GCA_025469195.1. Lineage (NCBI taxonomy): Eukaryota > Metazoa > Arthropoda > Insecta > Hemiptera > Aphididae > Chaitophorus > Chaitophorus viminalis. The sequence continues at coordinate 58,855 of JAIPRK010000596.1, forward strand.
ATGACTATATTGAGCACAGACAAAATTATTACAACATTCTAAATTTTAGTATTTATTTCATACATTTTTTATCATTTTTTTTATTTTGAATGTTGCTCATAAACTAGTTAAGATAACCACAGGTAAACTGGTGATTTATACATAATATTTTATGTATTTATTGTCTATATATCTAGTATATATATACACATATCCATAATAGGTAGGTATACACAATTTATATGTATTATGTGGATCGATACAACGACACGTTTTGATTATTTTTGTGGACACAAAAATTACTTCAACTTACCTTGGTCATTTTTTCATTCATTCATTTAACGGACGGTAAATTATTAGTTATTCCTTAAATAACTGCAGATACAAATATGACACACTTATGCATGTATCGTACACCATCGGGTTGATTTCGAAAGACGAAAAATTGTAATCAAAATAATAAAAAAACTCAAATAAATATCGAACAGATTACAATTTTCACGACTCCCGATAAATTCCTATTACGACTGTGCAAGTGCCGAGAATCACGTGGACGATTCAACAATTGTCCCACGACGACTATAATTATTAATTATTATATTACACAAATTCACGACGCCATCGTTATTTTTTAATTATACACAGTATTTTTTTAATTTTTTTTTTCCAACACAATAATCGTTGTGGGACAACATAACCTCTGTGAGGTGCCATTCGGACTCCGGTTTCGTCGGACAGTTATTACCACAAGTTCATGTGCCGGGAGAAGGCATTTTTCAACACGGTTATGGTATACGTAAAAATACGTAAATAAAGAGCTTAGTAGTTAATGACTACAAGAACGATACAAGTTCTAACGGAAACCAGGTACGCGATAAACTGCGGTAACGGACAGTGTTATTGCCTAATTGTGTTACACCGAAGCGTGTACCTATCATTCGGAAAATTGTGTCCATAAAAAAATTACGGCCGGACCGATTTGGCTAATTTTGGTCTTGAATTATTTGTGGAAGTCCAGAAAAGGTTTAAAAGGTGAATAAATATCAAAGTTTTATTATTTTTATCGATCAGCAATTCATTTATATATATAGATTGATAATATGAAAGTTGTTAACTAATATGGCGATCTAGCATTTATGTCGATGTCTATCCTCTATGTCCATCATACCTCAGACAAAGAGTGCATCCTTTTATCTTTATGAGTGACGATTACCGCTACGTACGCGAGAACTTTTCTCACTTTGATTAATTACAATGTATGATGCCGAGGAGAAGACGACCTGACATAGGTCGTCGCAGTTAACCTTTATGTGACTGGAAAGGTACCCGGGTAACTTTTTAGTTTTTAAATTTATTAATGTGCGAAGAGCTACGTCACATGCTAACCGCACTGATGACCAGAGAGAGAGAGAGAGACAGATCAAGAAAATAGTCGTGAAATAGTGCTATGTCAGAATTGCGTGGGCACGTGGATTTGGTGATTATAAAATAATCAAATTTATTATTATAAATTATTCACGTTACTTCAGTGCGAATAATTATTAGCATACTTATATACCTTATAAGTATCAAAGTTCTAAAAAATTAAAAATAACTTGAAAAATTGGAAATTTTAATCCATTAATATAATATAATGGTAGTGGTGAAATAGCAATTAAACCATCATATATTATTATTTGTATTCATATTATATGGCTGTAACGAGCCAAGAATTAATTTAGATATCATTTTGTAATTTTTAAAATTTTACTCGGTCACAGTTTACACAGTGTATGATTCCGCGCTTACCTGTATAATTAATAACATAATTATATGCCTTAGAAGTATCAAAGTTTTAGAAAATTAAAAATAACTTGAAAAATTGGAAATTTTAATCCATTAATATAATATAATGGTAGTGGTGAAATAGCAATTAAACCATCATATTATATTGTTATTATTTGTATTCATATTATATGGCTGTAACGAGCTAAGAATTAATTTAGATATAATTTTGTAATTTTTAAAATTTTACTCGGTCATAGCTCACACAGTGTGTGATTTGGCGCTTACCTGTATTTCGGGCGCAGTTTGCAATCGCCGACCATGGCAGCTCAAGTCGTCGCAAAAAAAAAAAAAAAACCCCGAAACGAATAATTGAACGGGAAACGTGGTTTTCGTCGGGTGAAAGTGGAAAAAACTTGCGACACGCGCGCTCGCGCACTCACTTGTAACGCACATACCGGTGGTCGGGTGGCGAATAACAGAATGGTCGTCGCGTCGTCCGGACGTATTATAACGTCGAGAAACAAGATCGGAAAAAAAAAGTAATAATAATACAACTGCGATGATATTTCGGCGGAGAGGTGGAAAGTTCCAAGGACTGCGTACGAACGTGTTGACCTATGCCAATCCGGCCGTGGTCGTCGGACGGCCGGACTGCAGTGACTGGTGGAAGAACTGAGGTTGAATGAGCGGTATACGCGACGGTGCGGCGAGGAGTGTTTTACGCACGCAAATTCGCAGAAAAAGATCGAAATCACTGCGATAATATTGCACGTTGATTACCCATGGTCGTTTAGAGCGCGGCTACGGGTATACACGTACGTACGAATGGTGCAAGTATAATTTTATGTTATACTATGTACGACAATCGTATAGTAGTATTTATCGGGAACGACGACGGCGGCGGCGGCGGCGGCGGCGATGAGTGTATATTGTACAGTACAAACATAATATTATACCGATACATATTGTTACATATTATTGTTGATTATAAATATTATTAATAATATTTTACTGACTGTACTTTGAGCAAAATGATAGAAACGTGATCGGCGACCGACTTATACCCATGGGCGTGGCTTCACTACACATACTGTCATGGACAGTGACGCACAGTGGGGATAGGGAATTGTATGTTATCCGACCGTTGCCGTCGAGAACTGGTCGCCACCGATTTCATTTCGAATTTTGAACAGAACACAGAGCCCTGCATTGACCCAGCTCTGGCTTTTACCCGACCCGGTCCATACTGGTACTGGGCCGAGCCGGGTCGCATATTTTTCAAAACTGGATCAGTCCAAGTGGACTGTATATATTTAAAATTAATTTGTGAGGGCTTAGATCTCAAACATTGAGTTTACTTTACATTAGTTTACATTAGGCCGACAAAACAGAAAACAATGACACAACAGTAACTTCATAATTTTTCTAATTTGACGATAAATAAGGAACAGCAACTCTCTTTTTACACCAAAAGAAATAAATTGGAAATGTATACAAAACAAAATGTTCAGTAGATTGGGCCACTAAAATTATTTTTATTTATCCATGAATATTTTTGAATACTTATTATTTACTATACCCAGTACATCCTAAGTTATGACCATTGGAAAGTTGAATTTAATATGTTTACATTTTGTTGTATACAATTCTTAGGACTTTCATTAGTCCAGACCATGTTGGATTTAAATGGGCTTTCATGGGACCCGAATAAATTTGGATGATTTTAGCCGAGTCGGGCTGGATATTTTATTAAATTGGACATGGCTTGTTGGACTACATTTTTAAATTAGAACTTTAGATGGGCTTGGGGTTTATAAATTAAAATTATATAGAAGCGCTATATGAACCGGTTTTTCCATATAATGTCGGGTGGGGCATAAAAATATCGATATATGCAGACCTCTAATACATACATAATCTGAAAAATCATATATGGCGATTAGGTCTTAAATCAATGACGGACATTATTGGCCATGTTTATCTACCGATACCTTACTTAACGTCCATAAACATCATAAACATTGCTATGTATAACATACACGCGTCTACCTACAAAATAAATGATACTAAACAACGCCATTAGTTTCAATACTATACGTAATTCACTAATTTTATAAAATTATAACAGTGTGGAGTAAAATAATAAATAATTAGAAACGGCCAATTGCTCTGTGCTCGTAGTTTGAACGACCGTGGTAGAGCTCGCTTGCTATCACAGGTGGATCGAAGTACAAAAAAGGAGGGGTCTGGACGAAAACAATTTCTTCAAATACATGAAAGCACTAGTGTGAAGTTATTTTAGTGAATAAAACGTTCAGTATCCAATGCATACCAGATTTTAAAATTATAATAGGTAATCACAAATGTGAAATAAATATAAAATCGGTAATAATAAATGTGAAAATACACTTTTTTTTGCTTAAACAAAAAGTTATTAGGTAGGTACCTAAGATAAAGTGCAAAATATTTCTACAGAAGTTAAATGAACATAGTAAGTTCACATATATAACTAATTTAACAGCAAGATAATAAACTTATTGACCAATCCTATTTTTCTTTCTAAACTATCTTGAAAATATGTTTATTATTTCCTCGATATGTACAGCCTTACAGGTAGGTATGTCTATTTATGAATATTTTAAACTACCAAATACCAATTCGCTCAAACTCCAGAACGACCTTACGTTATCATAGATAACGTACCAGAGACATACTGCAACTGTTGAAAAAATTGTGAAGGTTTTGACCAACAATTATGGTCAATAGACGCCCAAAATCATTTTCAGTAAATTGTTTGTTTTTATTACGCTTTAATGTTTTATGATATGAAATCATGAACCAATTGCCGCTATGATGATTAATTAATAAAGTATGAAATATGAAATATTATCTCATGACTTACAGAAGGCTCCTTATGAATTAATTTAATAAACTGAAAACTAAATTAATCTCTTAAATATTTTAGATGCCTAAGAGGGAGACTTCAGCCGCTATAGCCACGTCACCCCCTGGTATCCACTTTTGATTGCTATATGAACCATACATCAATTTGAGTACGACAACGCGTCTCACAGGCAAATAGTCGATTCTTGTAATACAAATTTGCTAACATTATGAACTACACAATTTATTTTACTGTTAATAATAACATAGCTAAATTATATGTGCTTACAACAACACATTGTTCAAATACTGATGTGCGTGTTACATTAAATAATTACAACAGCTATTGAATCAAAGATCACTGTGCGAGTGTGTGTGTTGTGTGTGTTTTGACTGTGAAAAATACATTGATCGGACGCATCGTTTTTATAAAAATAAAAGTATAAGCGACCATATAGTACATGATGTATACATATGGTATATATATTATATTATAATATAATATATTTACTTTATTATAGTATTCATGCAATCAGTATATTATAGAATGTAGGAAAACCTTGCTATTCACTTGGGATATATTTTTCGCGTCCGTTGTATATATTTATCAAATGAATCAAAAGAACGTATTTAAATCTCTGGAGTATAATAAAAAAGTATAGAAGAAAAATTTGACCAGACTTTTTCCTTTGGTAAAAAATGAATAGTAGATGTAAACTAAACAGTAGCACTTTTTGGAAAAAAAAATAAAAACAAAAGTTATAAATACTTAAAGAAAGTATTTAAAGTATACAAATATAGTGAAATAAATTGTAGATACAGATATATGCAGGTGCAAGTATTTGCGAAAACTAAACATTAAATTCATCAAAATGTTATAGCGTTTTTTTTTTATGATTTATTCTACAGCGAACATGTGAAATAAAATAATAATAATAATGCCATGTTCAAAATGATGATTGGTAAAGTAAGTTGTTGTTGGCTTGTTATGCTTATTTTGTGTTTGTATTATCGAAATATTTGATGGTGGATCGGTTTCTTTATTATATTTTTACGTAATAAAAATTCATTAGTTGAATATCGCTATTCACACTCAGACTTAGGTTTCATGTTAATACTTAACTACAGCATGGATTGCGAATATAAATTCGAATAAAAAAAAGAACCGGATGGGCTTCGCTCTGCTGTACAGTTGGGGGTGGAGTGCACTTCGTTCATAGGATAGGTCATTACAATAGATTTTATTTTTTGTACACATTTTATTATTCAACAGTGAAAAGTTAAGCCTCAAATTACACTGAGAGCGTTGTACGAGTTGTCGATAACGTAAGAACACATTTTATGACCAAAAGAGTAGCAAAATCATATGATCTAATCGTGTTATATTAAATTTATGTAAAATATAAAAAGAGAGATGTTAAAATTGGGTTGTTGAAATAGGTAGGTATACGCTTCTATTCTATTCTTCTTCAATCTCCTTATTACCTAATATAAGTGATATTTTAATTTTTATTATTTTAAAATACATTATTAACTATATTTTGACTTATTTTGTCAATGTATTTTATTGAACTATTTAATAATGTTCAATACTTAAGTTCTAGGTCTACCAATTATGGTGTAAAAATACTTAATTAAGTAGGAATCTAAATTATTTATTTGGCAATAAATTTATTTTCAAACTATTCAAGGAAAAATATGCATAGTAGGTACAATTTTATAAAGATGAAAAATAATAATTACCAGTAAAATGATAACTTACTAAATATAACTTTAGTAACTTAATTTAAATAATTTTTTTAGATGTAAGAATAAAAAAAAAGAATCGGATAGGCTTCGCTCTGCTGTACAGTTGGGGGTGGAGTGCACCTCGTTCATAGCATAGATCATTACAATGGATTTGTTAAATTTGAATGCAATGATAGGTATAATTGTATACGATAAACGATTCTGAACGTAGATAATATGTTGGTATAAAATAGGTAAATTATAATATAGTATTTCATATTTAAATTGAAATATAATGCAATAGTATGCAATTTCGTAAAAATTTAAATTTCAAACGGTCATAAATTTTTTTCTTAAAGTCCAGTAGACATTGTTTTATAGTTCAAAAGAAATTTTTTATAGATTATTGAAGAGTAGCTTATAGATAACCTAGTGTTAAAATTTTGAACCTTAAGAATTTAACAGAATAAATTTTATGAATTTTTATCTACGAAATAACTTGCAAATTAGCATGATTTTGACACATTTTATATAAATTTGAAATTTACGGGCTTATAAAAAAAATTTGAGTATAACGATCTCCAATATTTTCTAGAAACGATCAGTATAACTTAAAATAAATATTGCATTAAATTTTCAAAAGTTTTCGGACAGAAAAATAAATTTTATAGATACTTCAAAAAAAAAAACTTACAAAAATCGAAAATTTAAATTGTCTATAAATAAGTCAAAATATGTCAAAATTTTTTGAAAACTTAACCACGTATAACCAAAGCCAATATTAAGATTTGGTGAAAATTTCAAGTGTTTGCAATTTTTCGTTTTTGAGTTAGAGCATTTTAAAAAAATGTATTTTGTCAAAACGTGATTTTGCGTAAAATTTCCCGATTTTTTGTAATTTTTTTATCGTTTTTTTCGACGCTTTTAAAAAGTTCTGAAAAAATTGGATTTTTGACTTGCCCAAGTACCATCTACATTCACATTCTTTTCAGAAAATTTGCTGTTTAAAAAATCGAAGCATTTTTACTACCAAAAAAGGTGTCCTCAGACACACACAAAAAAAAAAACACACATCATTGTAAAACCAATAGATTCCATCACTCCGTTCAAAATCTAAAATATCAACCCTGTAGATATTTTTTATTATTAAACCTAATTTTTCCTAATCCATGGAATCCTAGAAATGGCCATAGAATTGAATTTAAATTGAGAAATCGTGGGCTATGCATATTAATTATGTATTTAACCAAATATAATATAAAAATGTATTTAATGCAACTATCTACGACTACACAAGAAATATATAATAATACATAAAAAGTTTGAGCTGTGCGACCCAAAATATTTATAATTTGTAATTGAAAATTAAAAACTATGTATATGTGTAAATGTGTAATATTTTAATGTACATATGAATATCCATTTGTCACTACTCACTTGATTATTTTCATACAAACATTGTTGGATAGTTTGGCGAGGGGGAAATATATAAATATATATAATATATAAGGTTTATCAATAGATAAGGGTAGAGTATAGAGAAGGATATCAATAGTATTAAATAAATACCAACTAAATTTAAATTATGTTAAGTTAAGTTAAACTAAAGTTAATTTAAGTTTACACTATAATAATCATAATTCATCAACAAATTATTGAAAATCAACTTCACTAGTAAAATATACCTCATAGTAAATTAATTATTTTAATTCGATAATCATGAAATTAAATTAGACTTAAGTGGTTTTTGTTATCTATGATATTTAATGTCTGCTGAATTAATTCAGCTGAGTCAGTTTATTTGGTTTTAGCTAAATTTAACTGCAGATTTTTCAGAATTTATTGACATAATGTCAAAGCATTTAAACATTCTCAAAGTCACTAAGTCGGTACCTACTCTTATATATTTGTTGATCAGTTGAGTTCTTGATTTATGAATCATGTCTAATCAATATTCCTCTCCCTCTTCAGTTGGGAAACCGATAATTTAATGAAATTGTCAACGAAAAATAAATTTCAAAAAATAATATCTAATTGAATTACATATTAACTCTTCGGAGTTATATAGAAATGAGATTCATATACCTACAGTATTTTCATGCACTTGTGATTCCGGTGTGTTCTAATTTATTACGTGCACCTTAACAAAACAAAAAATATCATTACTTAGCAGCTACATATTATATAATATAATATAATATATGACAGCTGACACGCTGATTGATAGGCGGGATGGAAGGTGTTCGGATCAGAGGGATTTTTTTTGTTTTAGTCAGGGATTTATAGTTATTAAATGTTTTATTATTTATTTCTTTAAATACGTGTGTGGAAGTTCGGTGTACTCCAGGGAGATAGAAGCTTGACTCAAGTAATTGCGTTTATTTTAATGAAAAACGATATTTGTTGTAATAAGTTTGTCGGCTGAGAGGCGAGGGTGAATTGTTAAGATACATGGGTAGTTATAAATAGAACAATTTTTTTTTATATTTACGAATTTTTCAATTTAATTGACTTAAAATAAATTATAAATTATCACAAGTTCATATTTTATTATGTCTATATAATAATAGTATTTGTATTTTTTCTTTAATATCCATATAAGTATAACGTTTATAATATACCATTTTAAATATATAATATTTTTTAAATCATCACTGAATTATAATATATAATGAATCAAATATACACAAAGAGATGGTGAGTAGTGGGAGATGTCTAAAAGAGTTTCTTTTGTTATAACTTATAACCTATATATTTGATTACATTACCTTATAAATTATAATATTAGACCAACTAGAATGTTTTAGTTATTTATTTTAATTAATAAGCGTTTGGAATTTCGGATAGTAATTATTCTCTTTATCGTGCCTTTGTATAATATTACGAAGTACAAGGACAAGGAATAAGTTCTATTATAATATTTATAAAGGTTAGTCATGAGAGAGATACATTAATATTTTGTTATTTATTTCAAACCTTATCATTTATATATATATATATATATATATATATATATATATATATATATATATATGTTTCTTTTAATATTTATGATATATATAAAATATGTACTTATTTTATTCACATATTTACACCTTATTGTTTATTAATTATTTTTTTTACCTTGCACTTCATGAAGAAGTAATTGTCCTTAATTCTTTATGTATCTACGAGGAGAAGAATCACAGAACAGATACATATATACTATTAAATATACTTGGGTATATTTAAAAGCATATATATATATATATATATATTCTTTATGTATCTACGAGGTGAAGAACCACAGAACAGATACATATATACTATTAAATATACTTGGGTATTTTTAAAAGCATATATATATGCAAACGTAATAAGAACATTCGCATTTTATGGAACGTTATGGAAGTTGGACGTAGTTGATCGCAGCCCAAGTTTGTATGGATAGGTCTCTTGATCGATAAGTCGATTGATGTATAGTCCTTTATAATTCCTACTCAAAAGTGCGATTGCTGTTGTCTTATTTAATTTAATTGTTCATGGCATATCATATAAGGTTATTAAAAATTACCTATGTTATATTATTTAAATTTATATGTTTATTTATATGTTATTTTTTTAAAATCTGCTTATTTTAATAATAATAATAATAATAATAATAATAATAATATAGTTTGGAGACTCAGTGGTGAACGCAGGGGGGTGTTTTGGATGTTTAAGCCCTCTCCGAAAGTCCGAAATATTAAAAACACAAAATATATTACCTAACCTACAAATGTATTACAAATACATAATGACCAAAGTACTAAGACGTATTGATATTATTTTATAATGTAAATCGTAATAATCAGTTAATGCATATGTATATATACTATAAGTATATAAAATAAAGAGTAATACAGTATAAATAGTTTATTTATGAAGATTCTAATTTTTCAACCCCTCCCCTCCGATATATTATCTTGAATTCGCCCCTGTCTAGAGTATAAAGAATATGATAGTGATTATTAGTATTCTTATTTAACTATAATTATACAAATAAATAATTTAACTATTTTAAAATCTATGTATTAAATATAAAATATAATTGGTAAGTTAACGGATATTATAATATCAATTATAATTTGATCGTTATCGGATGATATATTGATACGAATCTAGACCTTTAAAGTTAAATTAAATTAAATTTAGTTAAATTTATTGTAAATTACTTAATTATAAGATATAATAATTATTCGTTAATATATTCTATCATTTTATTTTAATTGTTATCGATGATTATGCAATATAATTGTGTGTATTATTACAAGTATATGAGTAAGTAAAATTAACTTTTAATTAACATCGTGATTACGAAAAAATGATAAAAAATAAATATACTTTCGAAAAATCATATTTTTGAAAATCAACGACAACTTACAGTCTTCTACTATTTTTCAATTTTACTTTCATTCTAATTTATATCAATTTTGAAACCAGATTGAGAATAATCTTATAATATTTATAACAGTAATAACAGAAATAGCTGTACCTGTAGGCTAAGGTTAGTTTTTTTGACATGAATATGCCTTATAATTGGGGTCCTTCTATAAATTTGTGTGACACCGACAGCGTTATCATGACGTCATTATAATAATAAATATTTAAATATTATATCTTATTGTACCTAATTGATGCGAGAATCGCGGAAACGTAAGCGCAATAATAAATTACGTGAAAGCGACGAATTCATTAGCTTTCTTCGTGATACGCCTTTAGGTTTAAAAGTTTAAACACAATATATCTTGAAAAATTCGAAGCGTGTCCGCACGCTATGAATGCGTTAGCAATGTCGAAAATTGTAAAAAATATCGTGAAATCGACTTAATGTCGTGTTAAATTTGGTCTGATGTATTTGCATGTAGTGGAGATATTTATAATCTAGGACTGAATCGTTGACAGAATTTTTAGTTTTTTTTTATGTGTGTAAATATGTATTTAGAGGCATGGGGTTATATAGTGTTTTTCCTTTCAGTATCTACTCAATCAATAAGAATATTAAATTTACACTTTTTTTATTTTTATCAATCACATATCTAAGATCTAACAGCAGTATTTTTGATTCAAGTACACGATACGTGGATACACCATGAATTCTGCTTCAAAATGTAGATATAATTATAAGGTATATCTAGTAAACGAGTAAATATTGTCTTTTTCGCATGGATTGAATTTACAGCGCGGTACTAAAAACAGTTTCGAACGTGAAAAAGAACCCGCATGTAATATTATTTATTAGTTATTACTTATTACGTATTATAATAATTTATAATACTCTATAGTCGACCCTTTTGTTTCAACATACCTAAACTTATTTTCGATTTATCACTTTATCGGAAATTTGAACACGCATGCTTGTCCATATTATTATCAGTTTACCTTATTATAATTTTAATTAGGTAAATTAGTTGAATATATTTATGACCTTATTACTTTGGTGGTTTTAAATTACGAGCAGTTAAGCGCAAAATGAATTCCAACACGATAGGTATTTTTGAGTTGTTCCCTTTAATACTGTTTTAAATTAATTTAACTTAATTAAATAGTATTCTTTTTTTTTCAAATAAATGCATAATATTTCATTGTTGGTAAATTAGTAATTGGTATGCTAATAATGTGACTAATAATGTCTGTTTTATTTTTCTCAATTAGTTGGTAGAATAATAATTTTGGCACAAGACAGCTTTAAAGAACTCAATACGTTTTCAATCTTCAGTATGTTGTCAGAACTATATTATACGGTTGATGTATTATCTATGTGGGTTTCAATAAAATGTCTCAGTTAGAAATAAAGTTTTTCTCTCTGATTTGTGGGTTTAGAGTTTCGACTTCCTACATAAGAGTATAATAATATATAGGTTGCATTACATATATATATATATATATATATATATATATATATATATATGTATAATAATATATATGTAATGCAATGTTTCAATAAATTTTGTTGAAACAATTTAGATCAATCGTAACTTCATAATTTTATATGGAAACCCATGTTATTTTCTTTTAATCAAATTGCACTCTGCATTTTATAAATTTGTTTTAATTTATTTTCATAATAAACTCTCTACCACAATAAAAATAATATTATTGCAATAATTTAACTAATTTAACTATTACATTATAATTTGGCAGAGAGAACTAAGACAATTAAGAGAAAAAAAAATAATTAAGAATGTTTCCCATCTGGCAATGGACTTGTCGTCCATGTATCCATTTAAGGATAAAATTTATGTAAATTTGTAGGTAGCGGGATGGGGTGGTTGTTTTATATTATACATTTTTGTACAACTTTTGCGTCCGCGCGTCGTCGTAAACGAAATACCCTTACTTCATAAGTCTTATATTATAATATTTCATAATATGCGATTGTCGTTCTTACAAACAAATCGACTTGTGTGGTACATTACTCGGCATCGAAGTCGTTTTAAATGCCCGCATCACCATGCTGCTGAACTTATCGCGATAAATTCGACGGGGCCCACATCATTTTTAATCAACAATTATAAATAATATAATAATATATCGAAATTGACAATCTTCGGGTATAAGTCGGCCAGTATTTCCACTTTAAGTTTTATTCATTCTGCGATTACTCTCCATCTCTTTCTTCATAATATACGTACGACTTTCGTTCCATTATTTGACCTTCAAAGAATATTTACGTAGTAACACAATTCAATAAAACAATTTTCAAAATAAATTGTGCCTACTATTTGAAAAGACAAGGTGCTTATTATCTAAAATTAAGATCAAATGTATTACTTTTCGTATGTGCAATATTTGAAGCATCACGATTCTATTCAAATCACATATTTTTTATACTTGAAAATTAGTTTTTCTAATAGTTCTATTCCTTGAGTGGCGGAGTCAAGTCATACCGTTCTTATACTGTTCGTTAGTATTCCGAGGGCATGGTCTGTATATCCAGATATTCTGTTATAATGTTTAATTCATACAGAACATTCGACATTCATCATCATGATCATGTGCCGGGTCGGCTGTCCATTTTCATGGTGAAAATAAATATACGATATGGCTTTGTTCTACTAATACATATATATTTTTTTTTTTTATACATTATGGCTGGTATATATTTTGATTATTGCATTGTTTCTTCATTCGGTTTTTGGAAAATTACGGCATTTTTCAGTATTATGTATTATATCAATCGGTAATCATACTTCCTAGATTTCGCAAAGCTGGACGGCCACTCAGTAAAATATATACCTAATCGAAGAGTAAATTTGTAAAACGTAAAGTGGCAACCAATGAAAAATTAGTTTTGCCAATGATTCGTGTAATATGCCTATTAAAAATCTACCACGAGTAATCGTAAATTCGATTTCTTTTTTTACCTCAAGAAATTGTTTAAGTATAGGTACCTAGGAAATTTTTTTTGTTGATCCACGTGTGTCCCAAGTGCTTTATGCGCATTTAACGATTTGACTGGTTCATAGTTTAACGATACGAACGTTATAGGATAACGAATTGTTTCCATTTATAATTTTAATCTTTTCATGTGGCTCTTTTTAAATTATATCTCGACCGCATAAGTACTGAGTTTTGGGTTTTAAAATTGAGAGACGTCACGCCCGAACGTGTTGTCTTTATCTTACAAACGTACAATTTAGAAATAAATATGCGTTCAGTAGCTTAGACACTGTGTTGTTAGTTTTAATATTAGCGTAGACTCACATACCTAAACTGATCCCTGCGTTTTTTTTTTTTTAATTGTAATATTTCACATACTCATAAGTCGCTTAAAAATTCAAATATTGCAAAAAATCGAGGTAAAAAAACAGATAACGTTCTTCCCATAATAGATGTAAAATTTAGTTTACAATAATATTGTAAATTTGTAACCAACATGGCATATTTTAAACTACTAATTGCATATATGTATGTACGTTTGTAAATTGTAAGATAGAGACAACACATACGGATACGGTGTCCTCTTTTGAATAAAGAATTTCGTGAAAATATCAAATCCAATAACAGTTCAATAGCACTATGTTTTATAACACTGATTTCTTTTCAAATTTTTAGGTATTCGAATATCACAAGTATTTATCATACTCCTTTCAAATGTATAAATAATATGACTGATGCTCAAGTTGGTGAGCATTGGCAGTGGACAGGGAAAACCCTTACAGAGTCATGAAGCTATGTTATTATGATGATGGTGATGATGCATAGGGCCGAATTAAACATGGAGCACTCCAGGCCCTGAGATATTGAAATCCTCGAAGGGGTTCTTTTTTTCTCAGAACAAGTTTATTGTATTTTAAGTTTAAATTTAATTTTAATAGTACCTTTTTTCTTCTCGTATTATGCACACATGCGTGTACCGGTTACATGCGGGCAGAACACTATAAAATCGGTCCGGAATCGCATACACCCGCCACACCAGCTAAGAAATTATTACATAACTTATTTCTGACAATATTTATTATACCGCAGGAAGTAACGTGTTATTATCGAGACTCAGTGTCTTATTTAATTATTATTTTCGTTTTGTCTACGACACGTAATCTCAAATATTGAATACCAAAATACATAATATAATTTTATTATTGTGAGTTAAGACTCTGTCTTTAATATATGCTAGTGGAAATTCAAAAAGAAAATAATATCGAAATTATTGCTGAATAAGTAGGTACCTATTTGTGTTATAATGTTTTTCTCATGATGTTTGATAATAGGTTAATTTACGCTTATATTAAACATGCAAGACAGCGTTTGAAATACTGAACACATATTTGTTATGTATGCTGCATATTATTGTAAGACAGAAAAAACTGGCCCGTAAGTTTATGGCGTCCTCTTATAACATAAATACAGGCAAACAAATATCAAGGTACTTAAATATAATAAAGGTTATACGTTCATACACCGATAATTTTTTTTAAATATTAAATATATATATACATATACAAAATGAATATTATGATATTTTAAAATATATTTTTATATCTTCGTTGAGATTTAAATTATAAATTTAATGATGTTTTTTGTGTTTCGTGTAAAATTGTTTGGTTATTGTTCCTTTAGGAACGCATGACGTATAGTGATATATAATAATCACTCTTCGATCATTCATATATTATGCAAATACTTACGAATATTTGTATGTATTTTATTGTATTTTCTTTTTTTTTTTTTTTTTATTAGAAATAAGGCTTCAATATTGTGGGTTATTAGCCTAACGTACATTAAATATAAAAAGAGAGAGAGAAAAAAAATAACAAATAACAAATAATGTTGTAACAATAAATTGATGATTACATGCGTATTTAACATTGTTAAGTTGTATTTCATTTAAGAATGTATTTTGAATGATTTTGGTGCTGTTATTTTCATTAAGGGCTTCTTCCATATTACTGGTGGTATTTCTAGGTTTTTTCTTATGTCCTGGTACTTCGTGCAGTCTTGGATGATGTATTGGATTGAAAGGTCAGTGTAGCGTTCATCACAGGTGGGTGGAGGGTTTTTGCTGATGAGAAAAGAATGCGTTAAAAATGAGTGTCCGATTTTGCATCTTGTGATGACAACTTTTATTGTATTTGTATTATAATAGGTGGCTTATATTATATTATAACTGATTATCCATCGTATAATTATTTATTTCTTATAATATACAGGCACACAACACAGCACCTGCAGCGTGGTTACTGTCTCACAGTCAGTTGGCTTTACTTGTCCGATAAATGTGTACCTATAGTGTATTGTGTTTTGAACCAGTCAAATCGGTCAAAATGTAATACCATTGTCTACGGTATACTTGAACAAAATGCTATACTTGTGCTGGTAAACTATGGTCGTGACATCGAGGCAAATAAATGGAAACTGTAAATTTTAGTAGGTATTTTATAGTACAGTGTTTCATGAGTATTTTACATCGATAGTTGATACACATATATATATATATATATGTAATAGGTAAGTATAAAATAATGCGATTTATCAAAATACAAAATAAGTACTTTTAAATAAAATGTGCTTTATACGTTTGTGATTATCAAAGTTGATTTAAATCTCGGTTTATATCAGTACACGTAGTTAAAACGTAAGAACGTAAGCCACAATTTATTTATTTATTCAATGTAAATGTATTAAATCAATTTGATAGGTATCAACTACTCGAAATAGGCACACATATATAGGTACTATATAAACCTAGTCACCTAGGTCAATAGATGTTTAATCTTTTAAGTTCATTTTTCTACATGTTTATCAACTACACCATGATCACAAGTGTAGTTATTTTTAAGATTAATAAGCTATAAAAGTGCGTATATTGTATTAGGCATATTCCTATTAGGTTATTAGCATATTAAAGCAACAAAAATAATGTTTTTAATTATTTCTGATGTCGGACATTGTCGGTATTAAAATCTTAATAAGTAATTATTATATAAATATAAAATCTGAATCGCATTAATTTAAATTATTAAATAAAAAAAGTTAAGTCGGTATACCAGAAATTTATTTTTTAGTAGTCGTCATATATTAATTTACAGGACGTTTAGATCGATTCAGAAAAAAATTGAAAACTAAACATAAAACAACTTATTTTGTTAAAACTTAAAAGAAACTTAAACAAAACAAAACTCGCAGGTACCTCGCAGCTTAAAGATTTTCCTTATTTTTAGTTTGATTTTTTTTTATTAATTTTTTATAACATTTAGGGAAATTACAAAGAAAATAAAAAATTGACCCTTCTAAAGTGCCGTGTCGAATATCCAATCAAATAAAATGTTGTATGAAACACTTAGTGTAATTTCAATAAAGTGCTCTTGCAAAAAATATGGCATCCTTGTAAAACCAATACATTTTTCGTGCTGCTTATAATATAAAACCATATTTATAATTTATAATTTATAAATAGCATTTCATAGATGTAACATTTATTAACTATTATTATATATTTATATGTATTTTGAATAAAATCAATTATTAAACCTATACTGGAAAGTGGTTTTTAAATCTATTTCACCATCGTAGACTGATTTGTGTCAGATATCACGAATTAGCAAAACAGGTTTGCATGGCAAGAAAAAAACAAAATAATAATAATTTTAGAATAAAGTGTATCTTTTTTATACTTATAACAAACGAGTATATAAGATGATACAAACCATTGATTACAAATAGTAATATTTGGTATAGTTACACTTGAATATTTCTAAATATTAATAAATAATATTATATAATTTGAAGTAAAAATAAAATGATCATTTTGTAGTACGTTGTAGATTCCCAATAAATCAAGAATTGGTTTTACAATGATGTTTGTATTTGCCAAATGTTTTTGGGTACTAACGAAATGCACAAGTTTCTTCATCTTCTCTGTATATCGAATGAATATTGAACAATACTATCACATTCCTTTATCATTTTTCTTGATGATTTTTCTTTTTTGACAATTAGAATTAAATAGAATAACTGGATAGTGTATGCAAATTTTATTATAACATCACCAAAAACCCCCCAAAATAGAACTTTTCAACTATTTAAGTACAATAATTATATCGAGTGATATTGAGCGGCGAATCATGAATATGTTGTATACATATAGTAAAATAAATTATAAATGAACCCGTGTTTTTCTGCTAATTTTTATTAATTAGTTAATTTAAACTTGTCATATTCAAAAAGTACTCATTTACGAACCAATATTATTGACTAAATAATTTGTGTAAAATATAATCAATAACTTTTTTTATTCTGGTTTTATGTCATAAATCGAGACTGTTATGAGATCTGACGACTTGACATAAATGTATACACTGCAATAAACTGAATGAATACAATCACATAAAAAAAAAAAAAAAAAACAAAACTGTAATACTCTTCTTTTTTAATGTTTAATTTTCTATTAAGCACACTATACAAATAATAACTACAAAAGTCTGAAATAAAAACAAGTACTAATCCTACTTACGGATTATGGAAAAATCACTGATTGGCGGTTAAGCCGAGAAAAAATAATTAAGTACAACACAATAAAGTGGTACATGGAAATGACTACGAAAAAAACTGCGTTCACGGTTTACCGTGTGTGGACCACACTTCACTGTTGCTCAGTGGAGGCCAACCGTTAAAATAACAATAATAATTATAATAATTATAATAACAATAATTATAATAATAATAATAATCATAATAATAATAATAATAATAATAATAACAATAATAATAATAATAATAACAATGATTATTATTATTGTTTCTATTATAATTACTATAGGTACGCTAATATAATAAGTTTCTATGTTTGACTAACAATAATAATAATAATAATCATCATATATAAGCGCTAACAACAATGAAACCATAACTACCAACACAAAACTAATCACAAAACCATATAATACCTCGGCAAAAAAAATGGTTACATAGCGCGATTGTAATATATTATAATAGGTATGTAATGAACGACTTTAATACTATTGTGAAATGTTTTGAATAATATAATATTATATTTATATATACGTAATTATTTTTATTTTAATAATTGTTGTCTAAGAGTTAAAAAAACAAAGTAAGTTTATACAGGAAAAAATTTAAGACTCGCAAAAAATGTCCAGTTGGCTTTTTATTAATTTGGTTTTTTCATATGTCAAATATTGTTAAAATAGATACAGATACACATACACACACTCAAATAAACACATATACACACACATATACACACACACACACATACACACACGCACACACACACATGCGTGGATACGATAAAAACAAAAGAAAAAAACGTACATTCGTAATTATAGAGTCTATAATATAGACAACAATTACTGATGTACGAATCAATTCTTCATATAGATCGTATGTATAATTATCGTACGTAAATACAATTGTGTGTATATACTCATAATTATATATTATATATTTATATGTATGTAAATATCGTAAGATAATTTTGCATTTATAGTTATAACGTAATTGAACATCATAAAATATTATAATATTATTTATAGAAAGGGTATTTTTTGTAAAACAACAGTTATTTATTCTTATCACAATAATAATAATAATAATAATAATAATAATAGAAAAAAAAAAACTGAGCACTCAATTTTTACGTGTGAGTACTACACTTATGATAAAGAATAATAGTATAATATTATTATTATGATAACTTATTTATAGAGTGGTCTAAAAGTTACTCGAGCAGAAAAAAAAAATGTTCATTATTAGTTATTTCTAATACTTTTTTCGTTTTTTTTTTTCGAGTAATTTATGGTCAACCATATTGTTTGTTGAAGGTCTATATCTATTCCGGTTCCATCCAATCGACGTTGGCCCACGTTGGAAGATCCGTTTCATAACTCCATCCTGGTCCCTGTAGAAAAACAATAAAACTTACGTGAGAAAAATTGCTTTGGTTTACGAGTTGAAAATAATACGTTGTATATATTTGGAATGATTGGGCCGCGATAATTACATAGAATTACATGCGGTAAGTTTGTAATTCGATGAGGAATTGGCTTTGTCGCTAATTTTGGGCCACATTGGTTTTGTTATTTATTATGTGCGTTGAGTTGGGTTTGTTGTTTGTAGGTTATATGCGTTGCGTGTGTTCTGGATGAACTCGATACAGTCATTAATGATGTGTTTAAAATATTTAAATATGATATTGTCATGACGGTGATGGTCGCCCGGAATAATTATTATAACTATATTAGTAAGCGAATTAGTTTTAATAGTTAATCTCCGAAGCGTGTTTAAAACCGTGAACCTACAAGAACTCTCGTGCATTTCGTTTTAGTTTTTAGTTTTATACATTCCATTTTTACAGTAATATTTAGTTCAGAAAACTTGTATACGCAATGGCAATCTGTATATTATATCCTCGTATGTATAGATAACTAACGTGTTGCAATATTTCAATGAGATAACGCGTTATTACGATCCAATAATATTATATTACAATCTGTACCATATTATTATACGTGATAGCGTGCAAGTACCACGGGGCAACTTTTATAGCTATTCAATTATTGATTTTTAATCTTATCATGTAAGTGCCTGTTGTACATTGGTCATTAACACATGATACACAGAGAAAAACCAGACTCATAATATTGTAACATGTGATATTACAAGTTAACAAAACTTGATTCGATAATATTATAGAGGTACTACATTACTATATTTTATATATACGTATGTACTATATTACTAAGTGATCGATGAATTTACCTATCCGAATGTGCAGTATATACATAATATTATACTATAGTGTTATTAAAAAAGAGTTTTGTACAATTTTGGTCCTGGTATAAAATAAGGGCCACACGACCAAGATAATTAATAGGAAACGGATTTTATTGTAAAATGTAAATACATATTTTTATTGGAATGAGCTATTCCAATATATATATATATATTGGAATATCATTCTTATTAAAATAAGCCCAATTTTATTTTACATATTTTGGTATAAATACATATTTTTACATATTTGGTAAATAAGTACATATTTTAGTACCTACTTATTTTAGTGATTTTCAATTTTTGACGACTTTAAACATTATCTGTTTCGTCTAAATTAACAAGATTAGTAATTTTTGACGACCACCAAATATTATCGTTATCTAAATGGCATTTACGTACTAGTTCAGTACTTTTTGTTAATGCCTGACGATATAAATATATAATAAGGAAATGGTACCTATATTGTCGAGTATGTAGGTACTCGACTAATTACTACATAACTAATTTTCTAATGCATCAATTAACTACTACTAAATTCCAAAACATCAGAAATATTGTGTTGAATGTGATTTTGTAAAAATCATCAAAATCATACATTTAGAAATGAAGTTATAAATGAAAAAGTGCGAACTTTTTAATGGAAATTTATAGTAAATTCAGAATCAGGGTAGCCGCCGCCGCGCGCCGTCGTCGTCGTCATCGCATCAACCGGTTTCCCCACTACATTTCGTGTATGCATTTCGTTCAGCCTAGGTGGGAGAAACTGCCGGATTCAGTGTCTAAGCAGAGTTCGGGACTTATAGTATTTGCATATCCATCATAGGTGATGTAAAACATAGCAGAGTGATATACAAATACGTTTTATAGTACGGAAAAATCAAATATAAATTTTATTTAGCATATTTTCGAATATTTTGGGGATTTTTGCATATTTTAGAGGTTTTCGGATATTTTAGTTGTTTTGCCTAAATTTTGCATATGTAACGATTTTTAAGGATTTATAGATGTTATTGTTCAAAATGTATTATTAAAATATTGAACGATTAATCACAAAAATTAGTTTTGAGTGTGGTAATACTATTTGTGTAGCTATGTGCCACAACAATTTTGCACATGAACGTGATTTATAAATAAATATTCAACCATGTAGTCTTAGATGTTAGATAGTTAATTGAAAAACGTCTGATATGCGTACTTATCTAGAAGATACACTTGTATCGCTATGCAAATGATGAAAATAATCTAATTTATTGAGTGATCGATAAATACACTGGTTCACCGCATTTTTTGTAGTGATGATCAAAACAAGACCAAGACCAAGACTTTCAAAATATTGGTCTTGGTCTTGGTCTTGGGTTTATGCCTTAATCTTGGTCTTGGTCTTGGTCTTGCAACCTCAGTCTTGGTCTTGGTCTTGGTCTTACGCAAGACTCTTGCTATTTTCACAAAATATAAAAAAAAACAACTAAATATGTACCTATTAATAGCTGTGTAGGTTTTTTGCTAAGATTTCTATGATGAAACTTATGTCCAATATATTATATAGTATATTAATAATATAAAACAATTAAACAATTTAATTTTTATTATAGGTACTCGTTTAAAACTTTGCATTTTAAAATATTATGTATATTATTTTACTTGGATTTGTATTAGATGAATCAATTTACTAGCATAATTAATTTTGTAAGTTCCTATTACATTTATAACAAATATCAATAGGTAATATAAGTAATCACTAATTACTTATTATTGACCAATATAATGTTTATATAAAAATTAAATTATTACTTTTTTATGTTCCCTTTAATAAATAATAATAATAAAAAACTGTATGGTTTGTTCCAAGTATTAAATTGCTTAATAATTATATTCGTCTTAATGATAATAATATTATGTATTATTTAGAACTAAAATTTTATTCTTCTTTTATTCACCTGTGTCCAGTGCAGTAGTATAATTAATGTTTAAGTTTCTTTTAATATAATATATTGGTAATGAATCATTTCTGTAAATCTTATTAGGTACCTACATTTTATTTTAACAAAATGTTTTTAATTATCTTAATGTCAACTAAGTTAGGGAGTAAAATTGTATTTTAGATAAAGTACATACCAGATACCTACATGATTAAATAACAGTACTATACACAACCCACAATAATTTTAAAACTGTGGCAATGTGACATACAACCTTTTAATTCTCAGCATTTAATATTTTTGGTAGACAACATATTTTAAATATAAGTTTTGTTTTATTATGCGTCGTATCTCCAACACACTACGAGTTTGCGACAGTAATGAAATAATATTGCTGTATAAGACACTAGTTTAAGTTCACAGCGTATATTACGGAAACATCACACAAACTACGAACGGAAGTAAAAACATATTTACAATCGGCAATCAAAATGATATCTACCGTAGTCCGTAATGACTTCTAGCAATTATTAGTATATTCAATTCAAAGTAGAGGTGTATTATGGAATAAGTCATAAATTATTCTATGAGCAAGACAACGTTTTCATCGATTTTGGGAAAAAATAAATAATTTTTCAGTAATTGCCAAGTATGAAACAACTATATTATGTTATTTTGTAATATTAATTCCAATTATTTCTAATCATTTTTTCAATAATTCGTCATTTCCTCGAATACAGATCAAATGTAATAACAATACCTACAAATAATTTCTTATTATTTTCGTTACAAATTATTAGTTAATGAAATTAAACCCCCCCCCCCAAAAAAAAAAAAAACAGCTAAGGACCTAATCAACGCAAACTTCGACATGATGACGCAATGGGAACAAACGTGGGCAGCGGCGGCAAAGAACGACAACATCCTAGGTAACATATCACCAGGACATATACTCACAGGATTTGACCTATAGCGAAATCTGTGGTGCACACTTAATAGAATACGAACCTCGCACGGTAGATGTGCAAATTCCTTGCACAAATGGGGCATGAGAGACTCACCAGAATGTGACTGCGGAGCAGAGAAGTAGACCATCTATCACATAGCTTTTGTATGTTCTATCCACGCCTACCAAGGTCCCAGAATCGATTGCCTCACAACCCCTCCAAAATTTATTAAATGGCTGGAGGAACTAGAACTAGATCTCTAATACCTTATTGTTACCTTATTAATATTACCCATATTTTCTCATATTTTACTTGTTTATTTTTATTTTATTCATCTGTTATATATTAATTAAATTTACTGTACGTTACCATATTATAACTCTAATGCATGTAACCACAAACCATACGTTAAATAAATAAATAAAATCAAGATAACTAATGTGTTTATGGGGGAAAAAAAAATTTGCAAGACTGCAAGAGTCTTGCAGTGATGGTCTTGTTTTGGTCTTGGTCTTGCAGCTTCGGTATTGGTTTAGTCTTGTTCTTGCAAGTCTAATCTTGGTCTTGATTTTGCTAGACCAGTACCGTCTTGGTCTTGGTCTTGGTCTTGGTCTTGGTCTTGGTCTTGCAGCAAGAGTCTTGCGAGACCGCAAGACCAAGACTAATTTTGATCATCACTAATCTTTTGTTAGTCTGTTATTTAGAGTTAGTTAGATTCATAGTGTGCCTGTGCGTTTTATTATTTTTATTTTCACGAATTTTTTTTTTCTTCAGAAAAATTTAAATTGCAATTTTTTTTATATTTTTATAAATTTTAATGACTTTTTAAGTGCATATATTTTCATTTTTAATGCATATTTTTAAGTTTATCGGGTCATATATAAGAGCATATTTTAGTGCTTTTTAGTACTTAAGTCTCGAACCCTGGTTATAAGTCATAACCGTTTTGTTATCTTTAAGATTTCGTTATCTGCCATCATTTGTAGCGATCATGTATATTATTATATTATAATTTATAGTGTATAACTGTTCGCACATCGCGTACAACTGTGACGTTGGTATAATCAACATAGTCGACACTGAGCATTATAAAAATAGTTATATTTATTATTTTAAAGAAAAGATTTTTGCATTTAATTAATTATAAATATGCCAACTTAGTTGCAAAAAAAATGAGCTCAATAAAAACAAATATACTTATAACATAAAAAAAAAACAAACGATATGAAGATAAAAATTAGTGGTATCACAACAAAAACCTTTCGTAAACTACGTGTAAAAATGGCTAAGGAAAAAAAAAATAGATCATCAAGCACTATAAAAATGTGATACCATGAAAAAATGCTAAGTAGGTATATTGGATTTAACTAAACTTATTTTGTTTCAATAATTTATTAACTTGGCGAGGAATTATTTCTTTAAAGAAGCAAAGTGTGATGGACAAAATAATTAAATTTCTAAGGACCCTTAAAATATAATTTATTAATATTTATATACTATTCCAAATAATTTCTCGCTAAATTAATAAATTATTGAAACAAAATAAGTTTAATTAAATCCAATATACTTAGCATTTTTTCATGATATTACATTTTTATAGTGCTTGAAGATCTAATTTTTATTTTCTCAGCTATTTTTACACGTAGTTTACGAAGGGTTTTTGTTGTGATAATATTTTATAAAATAAAAATGAAAAATAACTTTTTTAATAGCGTTTTATAGTTTTTTTTTTTGTCGTCGTTGCGATGACAAAAATTACATGTTGGATAGTAAAATATCATGAATAAGTGAATACGAATAAATTCAATATCTCAACTCCATTGTGTTAGCACTACGTTATCTGTTGTATTGGTAATGTATGTGAGAAACCGATTAGATACAGCATACAGAGCTGCTGCAAGTGTAAATATCCGGAAGAAAAATCGTATGTGCTTTCGATTGTGCAATATGGTGTACAATAGATTAAATGTAATTAGAGTAGAATGTAATAGTAATAGTTCAGCATCATACATCATATTTAATCCTATTATGTGACTATTACATGTCATTCTGTGTAAATATTTGATTTTTAACTGATATCTGCAGTTCCAATAATGTTGTATCGAAATCTTATCACAAAGCGGATACAAACGAGATAAGAGCGGAAAAGAAACGTAATGACGTGTAGCACGGTTTCTAGGGGAAAAAATTAAAGTAACAAATGCAACCGCGTTTAAATTATGGGTGGAAAAAAAAATGATCGACATTAATATACGATTAAGCGTTATAATATTCAACACAGAACATTTAACGGCACTACATTTATAATTTGAGATAAAGTGTAATTTATTTTGTTACGCCAAGAATTTATTATACAATATTCAACACCACCGAGAGTAGTTGTCAAACACAGTTTAATGCGATTACTAAAATTTTTTAGCGCGTAATGGTATATTATACAGTCAAGAGAGATCCCCGTAGGCAATTGAGCGGTATAAATAATTATTATGAAATGCAATTTTTAATTCGTTTTAAGATTTACAGCGCGATTACAAGTGTACAAAATTGGCAATAATAAATTATTTATTATCTCTAATTAAATATTCATACAGAGATAATAACGAGTCATAAATATTTTTGTATTACATTGGGCACTGCTTAAGGCATTGGATTATTTTTAGTTTTATATTTAATAAAAACGATATTCATGATACATTATTTGAAACTATATAGTAATATCTTGAACAAAAGTTACTAAAAAAGTAATTGCATAGTTAACTAAGATGCTTTTAAAGTGGAAATCATATTTAGGCATTTTATCTTAGAGTCCATTAAATGTGACAAATAACAAACAATATCAAAATATAATTATTTTTTATAAGTACAATAATTGTCGTCAAGTTTTTTTTTTACTTTCTATAGGTTTTAAAGTTGCCTTTTAGGATAGAGAGTTATTAAAATCACTCAGTTAACTGCGATTATATAATTTTGCACCGCGATATGGGATACAATGTCAAAGCCCCGACGTCGCCGTAATACGTTATCTAATATAATAATATTATTCCTGTCCGACTACTGTATAATATATACTTACACTATACTTCCAAGCGTGCAAGTACATGATAAGGTCTTTTGGTTTTGGGTCCCTGAATTTCACTCTGCACTCGTAGCAATGAGGATCGTGTGTGAGTTTTTCCGCGTCGAAATCCATGTCTGGCACGTCCTGTCCCGTCTGTGTGGACACGTTCAACGCGTGGTCGTACTGCAGAGCTCGATTATTGGTCTGACTGCCTTTCGTCTGCTGTTGTTGTTCTACAGCTGATGAATCGTTCTTCTTGAAACCTTAATACCGAAAACATTTCAAGCTCATGTTATTGCAAATCATTTGGGTCTACGAACATTTAATTAATTTACAATTCTTAAATACGAGTTTACCATGTTTAATTTAATTAAATTAGTAATCACTAATCACTAATATTATTTTTCCGTCCAAATTAATTATTGCTCTGCCAAAAACGTTTCTTAAATTTATGTAGAGCAAAACTATTTTTATGTTTTTGAATACTTGGCTGTTATGATAAAAAATTATTTTTTCATTCAACAGGGAAGAACTGTATTAAAAAAAAAAAAATGAACATTTCGTTGTTCAGATAAACTTTGGTGAACGAACATATTTATACATTTATTTTATTGTGGCATTCGGGTCCAGTAAAAATATATTTACGAGCAAAATAGTAGAATGGTATTATGTAAGTGGGTACAAAATAAAATAAAAATACGACGATTTGTCTACAAATTGTTTTTCTCTATTATTCTTTTTGTCAGTTTCTCATTTTACAAAATGATTACTTACATCTCACAGATTCTTTATGATATTTGATATTATTTGACCGTGTTTTCTATTTGCACTACGGGTAAATAACTATTGTATCTAAGATAGATTCTGTATATATTCTGTATATATATACGAGTACATAATGTATTTTTTGCTTCTTAATGTATAGAAAAGTTTATAAATTACTTTCATTCAGTGTTGATATTTTATCTAAGAATTTTCGAATCCAAAGAAATACAAATAATAAATTATATTACCTGTTATTTTTATTGATTTAAATTAATTAATTTAATTATTGTTTCTAATTCATGTTTATAAGTTATTATAACTATCATGTTAATTCTATAAGTCATTTTTTTTTTAATGTAGAAAAAATACATTTAGTATTATAGATTTTATAAATAATTATAAGTGTTTAAAATTTGTTTGAATCTATGTCCTGAATCATAAATATAAAAACTTTGACCTCAAAAAGCATATTCTGTTTTAAAATTACTCATATGTGTAAGTATTATTTTATCTATTATACCATTAATTTTGAGAACATTATTTGTTGAACTACAAAAAAAAAAAAAAACCAATCATATATCTTCATTTGTCAAAGAGTTTTTTTTTCGACTACTATAGTTTAAAAAAAAATGGTTTTGAATGATTATAAATGAATAACAACATATAATAAATAACTTCGAATAAAATTGATAAATTGATATTAGTTACGTTTTAGAAACATGAAGACTTAAAATATTGCTGCTTGACTATATCAATATACATCTAAATGTATATTGATATAGTCTTATGAAATGCAAGAAATAATTTTTATAAATACATGATTTCAAATTAGTTTTCTCTTGAGGCGTCAGTACGTCACGTGTAACTAAGTATTTTCAAGAATTGCAATAATAGAAACAAAGACTTGAAAGCACAACAGTGGTACAATGAAGCATATGAAACATCTCCGTTATGAAATTAAAGTACTGCCCGATATAACTTTAAACAATGATAATACTGTTCTTAGAAAATGTAGATCATATCGTAATGATTCATTACTAATGAATATCACAATCATAAATCAGAACTTTTCTTGTGCGGTTTTTACATTTTATTGAATTTTATTTAAAATATCCTTGTAAAGGGAACACAAATTATCTTTTTCGTCAGCCTGTTTCGAATTTTTCATTTTCGACATTTGCGTGTCGTTAACTGCATTTATAATCTGAAGTAAACAATCTAATTTTGTTAACGATTCACTAACTTGATAAGTTCAGAATATGCTCTTGCTCGGTGTATTATAATTTCTACAGTAAAGTATAATGCATCGTAATATGCAACATATTTTGTTTTATAAATTATTAACTTTGAAATGATTAATGTTGAAGCATACGGAGCGTAAAATAATCTTGTTCGTAATGTCGCAAAAGACTAATTACTACTTTAACGCATCACCTAAATCCATTGTTGACAATGTTGAAAATATGTAACGCTAAAATATATCTGAAAAACGGTATAAACGCGCAATATAATACAAAATAATTTAATCAAATGTAACTACGCAACTGACACAATTATGAAAAATCATCGTTAAGATAAAATTTAAATATATTTAATTGCATAAGCAAACATAGGAATAATAAAAAAAAAACTTAAATATGTATACCATCACTTGATCTTATAACTATTCATCTTAATGGATTATACTAGTATCGAATGACGCGATATCCAAATTTCTATACATTAGTAAATATTATTTACACAATCGACCCTTTCGGAGAACGCTCAACCATAAATTATATAACGTAATTGAATTTAGCCAATTTAATAGACTTGTAAACACCTATTTAAACAGTGCCCTTTAGACTCTGATTAGATAGTGAAATTATGCCAAGCTTAATTAAAAATATCGTTAAAACTGAATACCAAATTAGAATGATTAATAGCCTCCTTATTAATAAAAAAACCCACAATACTATAAACGTGAAATTTAATAAACGAAAAACAACTATTTTCTTTAACTTTACTGGAATCATCAGCGGCTAGCCACCAAAACTTTAAACAATTTTTTTACCTCAGACCACAATTAAATCACATCTGAAATCAACAAACCAACTCCAAGTTCTAACTGTCACTTTTGTCAACGGTTCAGTTATCGACCAACTCGAAACATCTAGTTTTCTAACAGGAGTCACATACAGACAAACATACACAAAAAACATGTAGCCGCCACCTAAACGTATCAAAGGCGGACACACTTCTTTGGACTTCCAGCTTTGAAATGATAATATTATTGGTCCCAATAGTTTTAGTTGAAACCTTCAACATCATCCGTCCATTTGTAAATATAAACTGTAAAATAAAAACTCGGAAAATTGATTGTGTACTGTAAATATTAGTTTCAAGTAAAAATAGTATATCATTATAAGTAATTGATGTCAAATGTCAATATTATTTTATTGATTCACAATGTTATTTTATACAAAAAAGTGGAAATGCAACGTAATGATGTTTAATGGCTATTTAATATTACACACATTTTTTTTTTTTTTTATTAACTTCGACTAAAAAAGCCATTAGTTATACTTTAGTCAACTCATAGCAACCCAAACCATTGGGCGTGACGGGAGGTGTGTTGAATAGGTTTATATTTTTAGTTTTTTGGTACTCACGTAACTTCGTCGTAAAAAATCCGGATAGTCATACACCAGGGAGTTAGTGACGACGGACGCAGATTAGCACCTTCCCCACCGATTGGCAACTACGGCTAATAATTATTAATTTTAAAAATATTTGGCCATTAATCTCCCGTAAATTTATTTTAGGGGTTACACGCAGTTAAATATTAATATCTAAAATAATTAGCTATATAAATTAATGATCTAAATCACGCTTTTAACTCTTCGAAAAATACATGGCTATAACTCTAACCAAATTAAATTTATTTATTTTAATGATAATGTGAATTTCATGGGCTTTAGACACACTGAGTATTTTTTCTTAACAAAATAACGATAAGCCGCCTACTCGATATAGACCGCACAGCACTCATCGCCCAACATATATGGAAGGGTCCACTTGTAGATATCAGATCTACTATGTGTAGCAATTTCGGTATACACATAATTGATAACACAATTTACCGAAGGTTTCTATATTGAAAACGATAAACCTCTATTTGCATCTACGTCCAGATCTAAGATCGAAGATCCTAAACCTATCTCCACATGTAAATTGTAAATATCAATTAATTGTAACACATATTTTAAACCATCAATCTTACACCATCGAATTTAAACCGTAAAATGTATTACCAGTGCTATATTTATGCAAATACAAGTTATAATTATATTGCAATCGTAATTGTAATATTACTGGCAACTCGAATAATCACGTATAAATGCCGCGGATGTATTTAATAAAAAATAAAATAAGACAATTGATAACGGGTACCAATAATGTGTTACGTGTAAAAATTGTTTGATGAGTGTAGTCATCTTCAAATTGTTTGTAAAAACACCTCTAACCATGTTTTCTTTTAAACAAGTTTATGTAAGTATACATAAAGTCGTATCAGGGATAATATCATACAGTTTGTGTACAAGAAAATAAAATGTGTACGCATAGATATGTTTACATTTATAATAATTTCGTGGCAACCCTGATTTTAACTGGTGGCACTTCAATTGAAAATCACTGTTATCCACATGTTTTATAGTACAATGTCGAAGGAATAAAAATATAGAATTTGAAAAAATAAACACATATTATTACGCTAAATAGTTTTAATACATTACTGATTACCATACAATTAAAATTACTATTTTATTTATGTAAACACGGAAAAAACGTGCTTTTTTTTGGTCACCGTTTCTGTAAAATATGGACACGATTTGAACGAAATGTTACACGAATGTAAATATTCCCTTCGATAGCGAGTCGACAAAATAATAATTGATTCAATAAAAGAATACTTTTCATTTGTACCGTTGAGCCTTGGTGCTGTTATATTGCCTATACCACGCGCCGTTGTACAATTATTCGGACGAGCGAGTGATACTAATTAATATTATTAATCTCAAACGCTTTAATGAAAACTAGTAATTCAACTCGGGGACTGTTCAAAGCGATAGAACGACTTTAAACAATAGTATTGACATTGTATTTTGATATTTATATTTGAACTAGTTACGGGTGTTTTTTTTCCTTCAGAAATCAATTTTATACGTTGTTATACTTGTCCACGACTACCTCTACTGCTTGTTCTCGTCGGATTCATGTAAAATAAAAGTAAGATACAATATTAGTTCACTTTCGACCGTTTTATGGTAAAATTAGAAACACAGTTTACCGTTAGAGTGACTGTACATTCATGGTACGTACATTACTGTCTTCATAGTTTTTGTACGGGTTGTTGCGTTCGTATGCGTTTATAATATATATTATTTATACAAGTCATTTTTTTTTTTTTTGTTACAGAGAAATAACTCGAAGATACTCGAATAATCTCATAAGTCGCTGTACGGCTACACAGGTTTTGGGAGAAACCCAAAAATGTAATGGCGAAGAAGTCCAATGGTTTTGAAAAGAAATAACTTTGCCAATACACAAGAGTCCACTGGGTTATAAAAAAAATATACTGATACCTCCCATGATAAATAAAACAACTTGTCGACAAACAAAATATATTTCACAACTTATGACGTGGTCAACAAAGTATGCAATGTGTCATCTTGAGTGTTAGAACATTATTTTTTTAGCTGTTAGAGTAATTTTTGTGATCTGTTGTCGGGACAATAAATTCAGCGTAATGCAGAAAAATCGTCGCGCAAGTTAGATCTACAAGACTTATTTGTTGGAAGTTATAACGGTTTTTTGTTTTCAAATATTATAATTTGTAACAGTCCCGTGATGAAAGCATTCTAATGATTGGTATAACGTAAAATTATGCACTAGCAAAAACTCACGTTATCAAACAGTCGACTACAAACATTAAATGTAAACGGCTGGACCAATATACGGAATACTTTGGCATCAACAGTCCGAATATGTTTTGCGCAGTGTACTGTGAACGTACAAATTCAAAAGAGTTTTTGCGAAAAATACGGTGACAAGTGTCACGAAAGCGGAATCAAAACGGTGTAGATTGACACCGTGTACGTTTCGTATGTTACGCGAAAATGTTTTAGGCATGTTATATATCCATACGAGATCGATGGTTTTACGTTCTGCGGTACTTCACGCGATCGTATGATGTACAATCGGCGTGTTGCACAGACGTTTCTGTGCAATCATATCACCGATATTTACATTGTGCTACGTGATAGTGATATCCATTTATTAATATTATAATATAATACTTTTTACGTCGATTTTTACTCACCCGGTGGTGTCTTCTTTCCCTCGTCCACGACGTCAACGTCTTTCATTATCGGCATCAGTTCCGAGTCGCCGTCCATACCCAACCAGTTTTCCGCGTTGTGTATGTTGATCAAGTCGTGAATCAGTTGCTCGTCTGTCTTGCCGATGACGCCACCGCGGCCCTTTTCCGGTCCGAACACCACGTGGTTGTACAGCGGATCGTTTTTCACGGGGAACCCTGCGCCATCACAAACACGGAACGCGTTAATATTATACTTTGCAGAAAATCGACCGCGACCGGCTTCAGTCACGGACGACTTTTACGAGAACTTTTTGTTGGAAACGCGCGAGAGGGGGGGGCAATAATATTTAGAGGTAACCATAGGTGATAATCATATATATAACCATTACGCAAGCGGTGTTACTAGTTTCGGTCAGTACATAAAAATACGTACTAGTTGCTGTCACCCGACAAAAAGATTGCATACTAGTTGACATCATGTTAAAATTTATTAATATTTTACTATTAATTTTACATAGAATTATAACATTTTCCTTCCTATTTATCAGACTTAGGACTGTCCACACTTTTATTTATTGTGCAAGTATAATGTAAAATAATAATTATTATTTTTCATTTAAGCCATGGTGAGACCGCATGGATATATCATAAAATTACGGGCATATACCAGTTGCCCCCAAAAGTACCTTCTTTTACACCAATTCCCCCAAAATACCTAGAGAAAAATGTATCAAATGCCCTCATCCGAATGCACCAGTTGCCCCCAACTGAATGTACCAGTTGCCCTCACATATTATATACACGATTACAAAACCAACCCGTAAAGTAGGGGTGGTAAATAATTTAGGACAAAGACATAATATTACTAGAATGCGTAATTTTAGACGTAAATACCTAAGCGCATCACCAATATAATTAGTGTGTTCCTCAATACACTTGAAGGGTAATCAGATTGGTCATCTGATGTTTTTCGATGTTCCTCGAAAATGCTGAAAGTCAGGTGAACAATCTGATTGCTCCTCGATGAATTCGACAGCATACCTACTGAACAGGGGGGGGGGGTGCG
Organism: Chaitophorus viminalis; assembly: GCA_025469195.1. NCBI lineage: Eukaryota > Metazoa > Arthropoda > Insecta > Hemiptera > Aphididae > Chaitophorus > Chaitophorus viminalis. The sequence continues at coordinate 92,585 of JAIPRK010000596.1, forward strand.
TGGTACGATGACATGATAAGATTTATCAATCCGATGCTTCATCAGATGAATTATCATAATTATTGAGGAACACACGGATAGTTAACGCGGTGAACAACAATTAGACATATTAGCTTAATCACAAATCACAATACATGTGTTTTTATTATTTATTATTTTTTTTTTGTATGGTTATAAGAATCGACTTTGCGATACGATGAAGGTATTCTTTGTTAGGTACATTTTAGTAGACGGAAAGTTCTTACGTAGTTAACATGATGGAAAATATTAATTATATAAAATTGTATACATTTTTTTGACTAATAAATATTATAATTTTAAAAAGTATATTTATTCATTTATTTTATTATATATATAATTTGTCTTTTACATAATTACTACCCCTATTTTACGGGTTGGTATTGTAATCGTGTATATAATGTGTGAGGGCAACTGGTATATTCGGTTGGGGGCAATTGGTTGATTTGATTGAGGGTAACTAGTATATTTGCTTGTGGGTAAGGGTATATTTGTTAAATGCCAAAAAAAAGCCTCTGGGGGCAACTGGACAACACCCTAAAATTACTATTTGCAACCGAAAATTGGGATTTGAGAACAATATTGATTCTACGCGTGGATTTATATCTCGCAATTAAGATATCAGGTAGTAACTTAAGTCCTAAGAGGCTTAATTTTGACGAATTTCGAATGTATGTTAATATAATATGCCACTATAGTGTGTATGATAAACCAGTTGCTAATCAACCTAATCAGTCAACGTTTACTACACTATATTGAAACTTTTTATTTTTACTTAAAATTTTAAAACCATGCAATATTATCATATGACCGACATGACCGTAACTCGTATGTACCCCTTAAAATGACGTGACCGCAATTGTTATGTATACGTATCACATAAATCGCAACTATAGGATGCAGCCATTATGCATTACCTACGCAGGACGATATACGTTTGATATGAGTAAAGAAACCTCATCGGGATTACCTAGGTATTGAAGGTGTACCCTAATCTGGTGCATGCGTCCCGAGTGCGGGAAGCACAAGACCACGCTTATGTTTGTCTTCTCGTTGTAGCCGACCAATTGGAATGTCGTCGAACACGTTTTGCCCTTACTGGACACCTTGCACACGCCGATTTTGTAGCTGACCACTTCTATTGGATGATTGCACTCGATCGTTTGCCTGCGTACACACGTCAAGTTAATAATTACAACAATAAGAGCGCTGCTGCGGTGGGCGTGACCCCAGAGCTGAACGAGTGTGGTAGTGCGCGATCGAATGAGCCACGCAGAGCTCCCTCGTGGGTCGGGTTTTCCATCAGACTCACACATTGTTGCGTGTCGTTTGAACCCGAACGGTTGTTATACTGGTGAAAATTCGATTTATTTTGTCATTGTTATTAAACCCACCCATTTTAGATACCCTGGCTATGCTGTTGTAACAAAAAAGTTAACGCCATCGTCGCCGCTGCTGGAAGCGACTATAATACAGTGCTAAAACACACTGCGCATATAAAACACACAACGCGATATGTGTACACTTATAATACTATAATATTAGCATATACTCACTCGGGAAATCTCCCTTCGACTCGGCACACGTACTGTTTGTTCACCTGTCTGTTGCGTATTTGCGCCTCCATGATGCGGGCGTACCGAGGCGTTCTGCCGAACATCAGCAGACCGCTGGTCAACCGGTCCAGACGGTGTATGGTCCTAAGATTTCTCAGATTATGCTCTTTGGCCAATACGAACACCACCGTGTTGTGTCGGTAACGGCCGCACGGATGAACCTGTCACGAATATGAAGTAATATGAATATACAGGCTATATTTATTGGGCGCGAAAGCAACAATAGTTCGAGTATCACGCGTCACAATTGCATTCCATCCCTGATGATCGGTTCGCACTATACGTATTTTGTGTTTCGTGTATTTCATCTTGGTCACGGAACAACGCAAAACAGTTTTGCCGATGAAAAATTTCGTGAAAAATCCATACACACTATTTACGAAATTTCACGAGAACGTGAAAAGACTAAACACGAAACGCGAAATGCGCATGATGTGGACCGACCTTTACGCGCGTGTATGTTTTGTGGTTGCAACCCTATGTGCAAATTGTATGCATTCCTATTTATACCCCCAACGAAACGCGACAACATTCCACGGCGAGAACAAAAACACAATAAGTCGCGGTGCGGAATAACGGAAAAGACCGTTTTGGTTGCCGGGGCTTGGCGAATTTCGGTTTGTTTGCATCACGTCTCGGTGAAAACCCGCGTTATTGTCTGTGCAACGATATAGCCAGTCGACCGCGATCTTACGGTTCAATCCGACTGGTATGAGAGATTTCGAATCGTTTGAGTGGGGTTTTCTTCCTGTGCATTTCATAAGAATTGGCGTGTTTTTCTAAAACTGTTCGATTCGTTCACTACACCGCGGGTCATCCGTTGTCGAAAAAAATCATTCACCCACGTTCTGCGCACTTCGATATGTACGAGTAATATCCTAAAGTACATCGTAGAATCACGTATTGTACACTTATTAAAATCATAGTGAATAATATAACATATACTCGGCACGTGAATATGCGAACGTAACATTCGAGCGGTTTGATCGAAAGAAGGTGATGGTAGGAACGTTATCTGAATTTGACGAAAAAACCACGTCCGGTTTGAGGAAATGATTTCGCGTGTTCGGCATGAATTCGAACTGCAGTATAACGGGATTTGAATTAAAAATCTTGTCGGGTAAAAAAATCTCGAATGAATCATTTTTATTATTTTTCTAATGTAAATGTGACGGAAATTATATTAAACGTAGATAAACGTACGTAGCCTCGATGTTGTAGTAATACTGATTCGATCCTATCGCCCAGCGCACAACAACTGCAATCAGTAGGTCAGCCGGTATAGAATATATAATATTACCACTAGTGTGCGCGTATGCATGTGATAAACGGTCGGTAATTATTAATTTATTTATTATTTATTTATAAATAGATATTCTATTGTATTCTTATTATTTTGTCGTAATATTTAAAACAAAACTCTTATATACGTATATAGTAATAATATTATAATATGTTATAAGAAAATCAAGTTACCGGAATGCTAGCAGGTTTATTGACTACAACGATGTCGTCGTCCATGTGCACGATGGTGATGGGCTCGTTGGTCACCGGTACTTCATGTCTGCAACACATATGGGTCCCTCGTTAAATCGCAGTCGACTCGACGGTGATGGTTTTACCCACAACACGGAATCGCGAAGCCGAGGTAGGCTATAGGCCGGTAGGTTATATTACCGGAGTAAAAACGAAGAGAAAATACTCGCCGTACGCGTTTGTCGACAAAAAAGCGTTACAATAGCCGACGACGTTTATCAAGTGTATGCTACTGCTACGGGGTTAGAAAGTAGCTAACAGAGACGAATCAAATTTCCTCGTCTAATCGTTAGTCGCGCAAAAATTAACTCCTGACCAAACCAAATCGTCAATAAATAAATCTGCATACCAATTATTAATTAATAAAATAGTTAGTGAACTTGATGAGAATGTGTGTGTTAATAAAATTACAAAAAGTCAATATGTATACCTAATTATAAATTTTCGTTAACATTGACGTAACTTTGGGTTAATAATATCATTTAGTGCTATTTATTATATCGAATGAACTAAGTTATATTTTTACTATATAATTGTTTTTAAGTTAAACAAATGTTTAAAATTATAAAAATTCCGTATACCAGATACGAGCACAGCTCAGTTGGTATACGTATCAGCTTATCAATGTATTTTTATTTAATAAGATTCTATGTTATTTGATTATGCTGAAATAAATAAATAAATAACTAAATAAATAAAATTATAATAAATAATGTAAAAAGCCCGTGTTTTGTTACGGTTATATAAATTATAAGCAAGAATATATTACTGTCGTGAACTGATACTTTGAAAGAAATATGTAAGTAGTTGTTTTGATAAGTCGAACAATATTAGACTTATTAAAGTTCAATAAAATATTGATTCTTACATGGGATAGTTTCGATACGATTACAGTATTCGAGTTGTCGACCTCGACATTTTTGGTCGATCATTGTAAAACTTCACACGTATTTATTTTTTACGCGTTCTATCAATTTCTGTAGAAGACACGACACAGTAAGAATACGGAAGAAAGAAAATGTTATGTTTGTACACACTCAAGTCCATACCGTCATCGTAGTGAATACTACGTATTGTGGCGACAGGAGAGCATATACATTTCGGTAAATCTTTTTTTTTTTTAACGTACGGCCGAATCGCTATATATATATATATACGCGTGTGTAAAGTACATGTATTTATGATTGCTAAAATAACTATTGTTTCGGATAAAGTATCGGAAATATTGCAAATAAACGAGCCCAAAAAAGAAACTATCTCGTCTCTCGTCTTATTGGAATAACAATTCAAATTGTAGTGCATGCACGCACACACGTATACATACAAACACTCCAAACACGTTTTTTTATAGTAAATAGTAAATAACCATATTATATCTTCTATCGACAGACGTCACTATAGCGAAATATTGTCATTCGAAAATAAGCTGATACGTGCTTGGATGAAGATGTTTCGTGCATGCGCTCGTGTCTTCGTGTCTTATTCGAAAAATTCAATTTCAGGCAATCATCGAACTTTATCTCTATCTAGGTGTACTTTAACAAGCTACTTATTTGTTCCTATTGGAATACGAGTTATTTACAACTAGACGTAGTTCATATAATTTGTTATTATTTAAGGATTATAATTTTATACGAACGGACTCTTAATCGTACGGTGGACATGAAATATTTTAAACACTTATTTTCGGACACGAATTGAGAAATTACATTAAAGTCAATAATATTTATAACGGTAAACAACATTGAATGAAATAAAAAAAAACATCCAAAATATAGCCACTTTATACCGAACATACAATCCTAGACTTCTTAATTGTATATTTCATAATGTTAGCCAAAACACTTTCTTTACCACGTCTATCGTTTAAAAAGAAAAAATTGCAGCTTTGAGATATTTAAAAATGAATAGTATTGAGTATATATTAACAGTATTTAGTACTGTAAATAAAATCTTATTTTACTTTACTTGTATACTAGTCAAATACGTAGCTTTCTGGCAACAGAGTATATTAAAAACATTTATCCATTTATTCAGATCAAGGATGATTTATATGTATAAGTAACTGGTGACCTACACATCCGGCCTCCGTTGATTTACTTCTATTGGCTAGACTTTCTTTTTTTAATTGTGTATAAAAGTTATTGATTTTAATAGACTAATAGTTAATGTAATGTGTGCAAACTCGATATTATTAATAATTCGTATGGAATAAAAATGTAAGTAAAATCTACGTAATAATATAATTTAGTATGTCCGTAACACGTACGTAGGTAGGATATGGCCATAATATTTTAGATTCTGAACGGTGTGATGGAATCTATTGGTTTTACAATGATGTGTGTTTTTTTTTTTATTATTTTTTTTTTTTTTGTGTCTGTATGAGCAGTAAAAATGCTTCGATTTTCTTAAACAGCAACTTTTATGGAAGGAAAATTAATGTAGATGGTACTTGGGATAGTCAAAAATCCAATATTTTCAATATTTTTTAAAAAAATCGAAAAAAACAATAAAAAAATTACAAAAAAAAAACGGGAAATTTTACGCAAAATCACGTTTTTACAAAATACATTTTTTAAAATGCTCTAACTCAAAAACGAAAATCCGCACACACTTGAAATTTTCACCAAATCTTTATATTAATTTTTTCTATACATGGATAAACTTTCAAAGTATTTTGACATATTTTGACTTATTTATAGATAATTCAAATTTTCGATTTTTTGTCAAATTTTTTTTTTAAACATCTATAGAATTTAATTGGCTGACCGAAAACTCTTGAAAATTTAATACAAGATTTATAATAATTAAACTTATCGTAACTAAAAAATATCGGAAATCGTTTTTATCGAAATTTTTTTTATAAGCCTATAAAGCTCAAATTTGTATAAAATGTATCAAAATCACGATAATTTGCAAGTTATTTTGTAGATAAAAATTCATAAAATTTATTCTATTCATACTTAAGGTTCAAAATTTTAACACTAGGTTATCCATAAGCTACTCTTCAAAAATCTTTAAAAAAATTTCTACCGGACCTAAAGGAAAACATTTTATGACCGTTTGAAATTTAAATTTTTACGAAATTGCATTATAATTCAATTATTAATATAGAATACTATATTATTCTATACACATTTTAGACAAACATATTAACTCCGTTTAGAATCGTTATTCATATACAATGATATCTATCATTGCATTTAAATTTAACAAATCCATTGTAATAATGACCTATCCTATAAACGAGGTGCACGTCACCCCCAACTGTACAGCAAAGCGAGGCCCATTCGTTCTTTTTTAAATTAATCCTCTGTTGATTTTTATTTCCTTATAATCCGTAAATAATTTCACCCGTTGGCAAAACGATGTAGAAAATGCTCATTTGTTGTTTGTTACAGGTTAGATGTTCAAGAAAAAAATACAATCTTTAAACGAAATTATAGTTGTGAAAATGGAAAAATATGTTCAACATTCTCATTGAGAAGGGCTTCATGAACTCTTTCACGACTAAAAGGAAATATGTTTCAATCGGCTTATGTGATAACTTTTTTGTTAGGCAAGAATAAACCTAACACTATTATATTAACACTTTTAATGTAGGGAATATTATTTCTCGTTATTATAAATAATATCTTGACATTTATTATGAATTCAATTTCGCCGACTTCTTCTACCTCTGGGACGATTCATTTAACTTAGGAGCATATTTTTTACAATGTTCGTTTTAAATTAAGTTTGTACCCGAAAATGCCTATTTTTGTTTTTATCGTCTGATTTATTAGTTTACACGTCAGGTCTAAATACGTATTACTGTGGCTTATAGACAAATATCATTGTAAAATATTTGTATATATTTATACAAAACATGTGAACTTCTTGCGTTATAATATTGTACATTTTGTCGTAACAATGTTCGGTTGATTTTTATTAAATATTTAGGTATTAAAAAAAGATTGAATAATATTCCAGTTAATAATATTATGTCAAAGTGCAGTCGTTCCTTTCCAAAAGCAAGAAAATAGAACAGTACTTATACGAAATGCGCACTGTACGATATTGTTATATTATAAATCCCCAGCGCATTGCACTAATTATAAATATAAAATAAGTTTTTTTATGGACAAGTCTGCAGCTTCAAATGAATAAAATGATGTGATCGAAATTTGTTTGCGATAACATCCAAAATATACATAATTTTGTATTTTTTATTATAATGAATCATTGAGCGTGAATATTTTAGTAGATACATTATAAGCGCATATATATTGTATAATTTTACCTGATTTGTTTTTTTTTTATGAATTTTCAAAACACGTAGTCAGTTCAAAACGACTTACGGAGTTGTTATAAAAATATAATTCTTTTAGACAAATATTATGCAATTGCAATATTTTTATTAAATTTTCGCTTTTATATCACGAAGTTTCGGGACATTAATTAGACTTTATATATATCCTTCAATGTCGATAGGTTCCTTTTTGTGTAAGTGTATGTACATAGTTAACCGTACGGATTGCAGTACTAATACAATAACGGTAGATTTTCCCTGGTGGATTTGTTTCCCAAAAGTGACATGCTTGTGTGCTTTGTTGCGGCGACCGTGCACTATATATCCTGCTGCCGCAATTTAAAGTACTACACCGGTCAGTGTGCACTCTGCAATATATTGGTATATAGGGAGATTTTGTAAATGTATTCACTCCTATTAGATTCCGAGTGAAACGAAGTACGTATTGATTTTATCGTTAAATGTGCTGTTTTAGATTATGACCGAAATCAGGAATTTTACTATAATGTGTGCGGTTTTTATTTTACACACACACACACATACACACACCCGAGTGCGCATTGAATTATATTTATTATTTACGTAAACTTTAACCTATAATAATACAAGAGAAAAAAGAAGTTTCTAAAGCATTGATTCAAAAGTTGATTATGTATGTCAAATCAAAAATTCCAGAAAAATTAACGAAATGAATTGAAAAAAATAATCGTGCTCTTATTAGAAAAACAAAAGTTAATATTTTTCACGGTACAATATTTAATTAGCTTGAATTAAATCAAAAATCCATCTGGTAGAACATTTTTAAACATAAAATTGGGAGGAAAGGGCGAAAGTTCTTGAAAATCACCTTGTAAGTATACGTATGTAATTTACGGTGGATACAGTGTGGGTTGTATTTAACGGGAACTTACCTGTGTACTACGTTTGCCAACAGATCGTTGTGTTTCAACTTGTATTGAGTGTCCACTTTTTGATAATTCACTGTCAATGAGCCGGATTTTATGCAACGTTCCTGCGAATGAAATATATACGTATTACGGTACAGTCAAGTAACAAAATCTTGTGTGATAATTAACAGTGGAGCTGTTTCCCAAGAACGTCATTTATATACTAGGCATTGAAAAACAAACAATTTTGGACAACTTCTTCTATACCATGCCATGCGTTGATCTCAAAACGTTTATCATATAATACGTCATTATTCATTTTATATCCCGAAATTCCTAACCGAGCTCGAATTATGAGAGAATTTGACGTAAGAAATACGCAAGTTAATAATCACTCCCAAGAACAAAAATTGAAAACCTTTATTTAACGTATTACTTATAATATCACGTGTTATCAGATGTGTCATTATTAAAAAAAAAAAATGTTTTAATGATCGGTGATATCACTATGAATGCGATCAAATTACACGAGGAATTAATATGTATATCAACACGAGAAAGTATTATCTGAATCCTTTTAATGCCGTCCCTGTAGCTGTAGGTCAAATAGACAAAGTGATGTAACTTGCAGGATTTTAAGAGGGAGAGGCGATTATCTGCAAACAACTAGGATACAATTCATATTATTGACAATGTAAATTTGAATTTTGGAACTGAAAAACAAAATGTATATAATATACCATTAATATATTATAAATAAAATATTAATAATACATTTACAATATGAACTCCATATCTCCATGGCTACTATACACAGTCATTGGTACAGACAAACAGTGACTCTCGACTTTTTCCCAATCGACTTATATGCAGTATACTTACGTATTCCTCGGCGGGATGCGCTCTGAACTCTCTGGCGAATACGTCCAGTATATTTTGATTTACCCACCGGCCCTTAGTGAACGTAGTGAATGTAAAATAGTATGGATAAACTTTTCGTAAACCTAAATAAAGAGGAAAATATTACCAACTTGTTCTATTTTCAACTTTAGAACACCGTTGTTGGCGTTCAATGTGTTCTTTTTACCGTTTTCAATGTAGTACGATGTCTCGTTGTATCTTTCGTCGGTAAATCCAGGCCGTTTCGCTTTCAGTGCTTTGGTTTCCAGTTTAGCCTGTGACATTATCAAAAAATTATAATTATATTTTTATTTCGTTCGTAATTTAAATAATTATCAATGGTTTTGACGTTGAATAAACACATATTTTTTTTGTACTAACATTATTTTAATATTATTTTTAGATCTTCTCTTAGATTTTTTACTAAATTAACTTCAATAATAGACATAAAGTGCGTAACAAAATGGCCTTGGCCTAGACGTAAGCGTAGTATAGTTAAAAATATAGCTTTTTATATTTTGACTAGATGAACAATGTAAATTTAACTATTTAACTATTTATATACTTGTTTTAGTATAATTCACTTGTCTGCAAGGTTTGTACATGTCTTACTTTAGTTTAGAATAGTTTGTTTAATTGTTGGACATATGATCAAAATATTTTTACCGACAAGAATGTTATTATTGATAACTGTAAAATGTGCTTTAACGTACCTATACAGTAAATTTTAAAATAAACTTGAACATGTATATCAAGGATGATATAATTAAACATTTTCCACATAAAAAAATATTTAATTATAAAGTATTTATCAAATTATCGTATTTATAAACATTTATTACAATATAGTTGATTTATTTGAATGATTCTTAAGTAAAAGGTCTTTTTATTTCATCAGTTCAACTATAAAATTGATTACCACTGAATTGTAGAACAAAAGACCACTTAAAAATATATCTAAAAAGTGTAATTGGGTTTTGATATAAATGCATAAAAATGTATTAAAACTATTTGTGAGCTATAAAATTAATTGCATGCTGCAGGGGCAAATCTCTGTAATTTTGTTTCTACAAAAGAGAGCTCGTGCAGCTTAACTGAAAGGGGAAGAAAAAGTTTTGTTGAGATCAATATGAGCGTCGACTAATAAAGAATAGAAAATATTACGTTACGCTGAAAAAGGAAATCTTATTGAATTTCAATAATCTAAAACAAATGCAAAATACTGTCCCATTATTCATGCTACGTTTTGAGTAGGTACGTTCTCTCCCGCAGTGGAACAGAGCTATGTATCTTAGAAACAATGTAGAATATGCAGTCTGTATGTTGAATTAATAGTTCACAAAACGTAATAATAAATGCAATGGAAATGAAAATCGTGGAGGGTTATTTTCATTATGGTTAAAGACCGCGAATATGAACGGTTTTTATTTTTCAACATTGCGAATACCGCGCGTCCTTTGCATTTGCGGCATGAAAGCGCCCAACATATTTTAACGCGTTAAATGCAATTCATTAATAAACATTGCCATCGGCAGTTAAAGCGGTAATACGCGTTTATAATTCCATAACACAAAACAATAAGTTGTATGTATATATTATACCAACAACGAATCATGAAAAAATAAAAAACCATTTAAATTCACTTTGAATTTTCAAAACAGTTTATAGGGAATCCGTTAAGCGTATATAATAATATAATAAAGTCTATTGTTATCTCGGTACACAATCAAAAAGTTTTAAAGGCGCTCGCGGAGTTTGTTATTCTTTAAATAAAGAAAAGAGTTGTTGTTTGATTTCCAATGCGTACAAAGTGTTTGTAAAATGGTAGTGTTGTGATCATTTTGAGTTTATTATAAATACGATGAGGGCTATATTATAACGAACTTTTTGTCGGAAACGGTTTGGGAATTCCGCTGTCGCAACGAATCCGATTAGTCGATGTGACAAGATTAACTAGAAGTGTTAGCCGATTTCGAACATTAGAAATAATATGCGTGAGTTGAAAATCATCTTGTTCAATAAAATATTTAGTAAAAGATAAAAAAAAAAAAACAACTCTCTAGGTAAACGGACGGAATTGCAGTATGCACGCATGTGATCAAGTCGACTGCAATGATGTGAAATCACAGTATTCGCACGAAAGGATATGGATATGACGACAAGAGGATGATAATAATTAATAACATTATAATAATTATAATAATTACATTATTAGTAACGTTATATATATATATATGCAATGCATTTTTTAAAATTTTTCAAATTATTATGCCTGAGAGTACTTTCACCTTCATGTGACATGTTTTGCATGTAGATTTGTTGTACGTACGTAACGTAGAGTGAACATTTCGAGTAAAAGAAATTAAGACAATTGTTACTCAGCCCCCCCCCCTCAAAAACAAAAAAAATTTGTATTTAAAAACATAATTATAATAATTATAATATATAATACATTTATTTTTGACGATTAGAAGACTGCTTTTTACTAATAAAAAAATAATTTATTTTTTGTTATTAAAGTATTTAACAATAGGTACATTGTAAATTGTTACACATTAATACTGATTCAATTTTTTTTTAAATATGGATTAAAAAAATAACGGTATTAGCCATCTTCATTATTCAGTAATTTAATAATTCTTTTTACGCACTTTAGCCATCACTTTTCTGGAAAACTTATTGAATTTAACGATTTTGGTGCATCAGGAGAAATTTATAAAAACAAATGAACAAATTGAATGTTGAAAGTACTGTTTCGCAATAATTATCAACCTCATGGTTTCGATATTAAAACGGTTTTTCAACAGTCCATGGTTCCTACATAATTATTATTTTTTCTACAGATGCCTTTATTCCAAGAATAGGCAACACGTATTCAAAAGTTAAAAATTATTCACAGAAATACTTTATTTTTTAGAGATACATCACACCACAATTCTGTAATTTTTTTTGATAAATGTTTCTATTTATTTTTAATTTGTTTGACAAAACTACATGATTATATTTATCAGATAACTTATCCTCATACACATTCCAACATTCCAATTAAAGTTAAGATTTTTATTTTTAAATACATATTTAATACTCGGAAAATGAACAGTTCAAAATAACAACTCCATTTTTCTACAAAGATATGAAAACACTAAAAAAAATCATCATCTTCTTTTATGGAATTATATTTGCTGTAAATTCAATTTTTATGTAAATCGTTTTATGTTTGTTTCAACAATTTACTTTTTTTCTTTTTTACAAATATAATGTAATTATATGGAAATAACGGGATTAAAACTGGATAAAAAGCGTCTTATTTGTATTTTGTGGAGACAACGGGACATGATTATCAAAAAAGGGCTTATCCCGTTTTAAACATGACATACGATCACCTTAACGTAACGTGTCAACCCACAATTCACTGTTCGACGGTAATAATCCTATTCAAAGACGTTCACCTAAATGTCGTATAATTTTCTTTTACTAAAAATACTGGACGGGAAGACGATAAGACCTGTGCTGAGCGAAAAACCGAAATCGAAATATCGAAATAAATAAATAAGGGTAGCAAATTTCGTTCGGTAACCGCAATTTTTATAAAGCATGTATACACGCACTACACGTGCGCTCGCACATACTTGAAAGAATAAATAAACTTTGTACGTGACAATTTTTATTTATTTATTTTTGTTTCTTTTTTTTCCCCAATAAAAGCCGTTAGTACTGCAATATAATACATATACAGCACACGCAGTTACTGGAGCATTTAATGTGTTCAAATATCATTTTTATTGCACGCAAGAAATGGAATGTTTACAATCCTCTCAAAAAATATTATGACGATTCAACGTTTTGGGGGCGTCTGAGTGATTCGGAACTCAAAAACTTGTAGTTCGTAAGTAACTCACGTGAAAAATCATTTTATTCGCCATCAGTTGCGCACTACTACGCCGTTGTCGGTTAGGCGTTTGTTTTTTAAGCGGATTTTCTCGTATAGGCATGGATACTTATAATAACGCATATTGCGTGCCAAATGGTTATTTATTTTATTTTTATATTCGCGTTTGTCCCTCGAAATTTACAGCAAATGTGCCAAATATTTTCCGATGATAATTCAAATTCGAATACACTGTAGTTTGCAAACATCCGAGATGTGCGGCGAATGACAAAAATATGTTTTGATTTCATCATTACAGTTTTCTACAGAAAAATGTAACCAGGACGTTATATTTCGGAGAAAATATCATAATGAACCGAAGGGAGGATACGTTGTATTGACTAACCTTCAATGAAAAACTTCTTCGACGCTAGAACTAAAATAACATAGTCTTCAACTATGCGAACACAATAAACGAATTGAAAACCTCATTTTAATCAACATCAATATCATAGATGAACATAAGATTTACAGAAATAACGAATATAAAAATGATTGAATGTCATTGAAAATTGTAAAATACAATGCCTTTTTTGCGATACATCGGGGAGTAGTTATTTTGTTCTTCACATTGTTTTTACAAATCGGTCGCGTACACAAAAAAACAACTACTGCAAATATGGTTTCCATGAAAATCTTTGTTCCGGTAAAAATCACAGAGAACCTCCGACATTTATGTACGTAATCTTACGTGGAGCGGCGATGAACGGTGAGGAATATGTGTAAACTGTAAATAGTTATATTGTCTAAACGTAGCGCAGGTCTGTAGGTCGGTTCATAGGATTTATATTTTGATTAGTTCTTGTATATTTCATATTTATTCGAGTGTTTGCAGTATTTGTACAGAGTGCTTCCGAGTTTTCCTCCTACATTTTGTTGGATATATTTAATATTGCATACGGTTGTGTTTTTCTACTCCTCTATCCAAAATTGATTTAGAATCAGAAATTGTTTACGAATGATAATAATATGTAGGTATTCGGTTCTGTTCATATTTCTCAGTAATATTGTACGTGACTCGTACAAATTATAATATTCTAATACGTAATGAGAATAAGTATATTATACACCTGGAAATATATAACGATCGTCCATCACGAATAAATTGTTATTTTATTGTTATTATTATTATAAAATAAATAAATAATGTACGTGTATTGCTTGTTTTATAAATAGTAAATTTTGTCATACCCAGAGATGTAATATTTATCTATTTATAGAATACGCTAAACGTTACAAAATACATTCACATTTTAACCATCGATTGCGATTTTGTAATTAAAACAAAATTCAACTAAAACCAATTACTTTAGTCAAAATATAGATTATCGATTATAATGAACTACAACAGAATATGAATAAACTAATAGTTAATAATATTCATTCGAATATACGCGATACTATCAAAGTTAATTACATTTTAGTTAGTTTTGGTTTGACGAGGATTTGATAACCTTTCACTCGAACTATTTAATATGCACGTTTTAAAATCGAAGCAGCCGGTTCAAATCGACTGTTTGAAAATTGTTTTGCGATCAATATAGAGAAGACAAATATTGCAAATATCACGCGTGACGTAATGCACTTCCATTGGGAGAAAAAACGAAAACAGTTTTAATTCAATCGTAATCATTCGCCGGCGTATCTGTATGAAATGCAGTCAAATTATAGTCGGTTCCATGTTATTATTTTTATTTTATTACTTTCCCATACGTACTACTGGCACAACACTTCTCGTTTTGGCATTACGACTGACCAGCATCATGGTACGGCAAAATGTGTGATTCTATACGCTTATGTGATTTATCATAAGGTACATCATAGTGTATAATATACTTATATTTGATAAAAATGATTTATTGGCGCTTTAGTTCTTAGTAGAATAAAGACTAAGCGCTGAGTGGTGATAAAATACGTATATATATATATATATATATGATGGACGATTGAAAACTTCTAAGCAATCCATTTTGCGCGAAACAGCATCACATTTTTGACATCAAAAACATTGAAACTGTTTTTCACAATACTCTTTTTTGCTTTGAATCATTGTACGGTGTACCTATCTAGATAATATAATACACAGATTGCGCTGCTGCTGATTATTTCAGGAGTGCATTTGCTATAAACATTATGTGTATAATAAAGACGCGTCGACCTGTAGACGTTGAGAACGATGTTCGACATATGCAAGACATTTTTATGATTTATCTGATGATTATGCTTTGTATAAATTACGAAAAAAACAACAGTTTACAATAATGAAGTAGAATAGCAACTATAACGTTCCCTGAGAAACAACTGTCGACGATGTAGTGGGATGCGGGAAACACAACTAGTTAGTTATGGGATTTTTTTTTTTTTAGCTAAAAGTAAGCTCATATAATTTTTATGTTTCAGAAATTATATAATTTTCCTTACTTCTCGGTTTTCAGTTATTAGTTAAATAATAAGTGATCCGTGCGAGTTTAACAACGCATAAGTATCGTTTTAGATGAAATAAAAAACAATTTTAACACTCGATGTGTCATTCCGAAACAGTTTTACGGATGAATATCGTATTACATAATATTATAATATATTGTAACCATAAAAATTGATTCAACATATTTGATATTATGGTTACGTATCCCCGCTTCTGGCTACGCCATCCCGGAGTGTGCAATTATGTAAGGTCAGGGATTATAGGTATACAAGTGGAAATCAAATCAAATATGTATGCCTATTGATTTACAGACAGATTTATTGATTGATTTATAATTAATCGTTGAATAGTCACGGGTGGGCACGACGGCAAACGACGTATTGGCATTAATTACAAATCGGAAGATTAATATTATATAATATTATCATCAAATGCCGTGGGCAATTGACTCTATAGGAGTTTAGTAGCATTTTGTGGCCCGAAGACGATGCGATTGATGTTGAGTGTTTTAATCGATTGAAATAATAATAATAATAATTTAGAAAGGACGGAAGACGAGACTCGATCAAAACGACGTCTATTGGTCGCTTATTGACGGAAACACATTATTTACTTTCCGATCGGAAATATTCGCTGAACCGTTTGGACAGCGAAAAGCTTTTCCCCGTATTGGCAAAAGTTCGCGGAAAACAATCAGCCTAAATGCATTTAATCATAGTGTGGTTAGATGGAAACATATAATGTTATTCGGCAACATAATTGTTTGGTTTGAGTTTTATCGGAAGACGTCGACCGAATCTTATTTTATATGTTACGGAAATTGTTTGCACGAAATGCAGTCGAATTGATCGCTATTCGCCACCAAAAGTAAAATCGAAACAAATAGAAAGGCTAAATAAAATAATAGAAAATAACTTCATTTATCATTATTTATTACAATAATAAGTTTTTAGTGCATCTTATGTTCGAAAAATGTATTTTTCTAGCGCAAAATATTTTAAACAAAGCCAACATTTCTTGAAACGCAGTCACATATGCATGTAAGTTGTAAGATTAATTAATTCAATTTTAATTTCTGTGTTCGTTTTTTTGTTATCAAATTATATAATCTTGAATTTATTATATAAATGTCAAGAAATTAAAGCATATTAATCGTCAAAGGATCATTGTAAAAGTAATTATTTTTTAATTACAATTTTGCTTAAAATTCTAAGGCATTATTTATTTCGGTATTTATATTATCAAGGCATATTAGTTGAAGTGATATTATTTATAGCCAAATTGATTTTTTTCGAAAAATTCTTGTTGACTAATATGTAAAGCCTATTTTGCAATAAGTAACTTTTTAAATATTTAGCGTATACTTCATTAGGAAAACCAAATACTGATTAAAATACACATTTTAACGCATAGGTAATAAATTATTTTAAAGGCAATTTATAATTAAAAAATAACATTTCGACGGCACATTTTCATAATATGTAGTATGTACCATAATTATATACTATTTCGATTTGTGTTTATTAATTGATAAATTAAATTACATTAACATTCAAACTCGAAAAACTGCCAACATACATTTGGTGATTATAATAATAATAATAATAAAAAAAAAAACAATGAAAAATGAAAACCCATTATTTTTAGTACCTACTTTTGTCTGTTATGTAGTAACAATAGAAACCATATGTACTTACGCACTTAAACTTGAATTATTATAAAATTCAAACTATGAGCTAATTGAAGCATATTTTGTGTGTTGACTGTTTCATACGGAAATACTATTTAGACCGTATAAAACATTTTTCATGTAGCTACCCTAACTATATGCATGTCATGCCATACAAGCGTCAAACAATATCATTTCAAAGGAAAATTTGAATTTTTTTTTTGCTTTGATATCTTATGCGCTTCTCTCAAAGAGGTACGTACATAACACTTCTCTATTCATAAAGTTAACCATGTTTTTCATATATTTTTAACGTGTCATATAACAGCCACCTATATATAATATTTAATAGGTAATTATTTTATATTACCGTCAGCAAGACACACTTTAGGTAATTATTTTGAACTTCAAGTGGTTCAAGTAGAGAACCAAAAAATTATCAGCCAAAATCCATGTAAATTAGAGCGAACAATAGTTGTGAGGGCCTACATATTTAAATCTTGTTATGCAACGAAGCCTCCCTATGTGCAAAATCTAGTTAGTTGTCTATCACATAACAGTCGCACTGTGAAATGAGATGTTTATAATTTTTTCTCAGTGACCACTCTGAGACAACGCACAGATGCTTAACACCCAGTTTTGTGAAGTTCATCTATGTGATGTCTCAAAAAGTATATAGAAGTACCATCACAATGTAACTACTTTGTGATATCTATGTTAAGCGTTAGGGAATACATTTTTATAATTAAAATGGTTAATCGCAGATTTCACATTGATATCTCATTAAGTGCAATTAGTCATCTATGGAACGTTACACTACTTAATATTATAGAAATTCAAAAGATATTCGCGCGATTTTATACAAGTTCATACAAAAATCATCACAATTCTTAACCATCGATCCGGGATTCGATATCGCTACCTCTACCTACCTAACAACACACCTAACTTACCAGGACACTACTGAGTTAGTGACAAATGTCGAATCTCGATCATTTAAATTGTTTCAAATCTGCGACGATAATATTTAGCACTTTATATTATACCTACTATTACCTCCCAACTCTAAAATCAGCAGTACACTATCTTACATTGGCATTCGCAGAATTTTTAAATTGGAAGTGGGGGATTGAAAATAAATTAGTACCACTCAGTAGAATATAGACATAAAATTAGGTTTGAAATAATTAAGTGAACATACTAAGTACTATGTATTATTTATGTATTATATATGAAATATGAATGCACTTTGCTTATAAAACCACTTCAATTAATAATGATAAATTATTGATAATTCATTACATGAAACGACACGAAAAATTAATATTATTGATGGTGGGAGAGGGGTTATCAGTTCTTTGGCATCTCACAATGCTTACTCTGTAGGTACTAGTAGGTACTACTAAACCATTATATTATACTCATAGATATAGGTACCAATAGGTATTTAACTACCCTAACTAAATCACTAACTTATAGAAGTACAGGAAAGTACAGCCACACATACTATAGATATTGTTCTATAATATCATATTACATTCAATTTAATATAAGTAATTTAAATAAACATTATTTAAAACAAATAATAACTTTTACTCCTTTTTTTAATTGAAATTACATTAAATGCTTGAATTGTTTTAATTATGGTGGGGGAAGGCCCAAAAATTGAAAATAGTCCCCCCCCCCTTGATGTTTAACAAAAGTACCACTGGAACTTCACATATTAAAAATCGTTGTTACTTCTTTGTGAAGTCACATACTTATATTATCAAAAACTATTGATACCAATTAATAACTTCCAGCAAATCATACTTATTGTATTCACATATACCACTGTAGCGCGTCGTAATATAGATATCGCAATTTAATATTTTTTTTTTCTCTAAATCTATTTGATGGCACATAGATATTACAATGTGATGTCACTTTTGAGAACAAAAACTGACATCGCATAGATAGATTTCATTATCATCTTAATGCACGTAGAGCTTATATTGAAATCAAATGCAAACAGTTTTATTATGTATTATAATAATTAATCTGGAAATGGATTTGTAAAATGTTTAGCTACAAAGTCGGTAAATAAACGACACTTAAATATGGTCAACACACAAAGCATGACTAAATTTGTGTTATTGGACATAATGAATATTTAACGAAAGTCTAAGTCATTGATTTTATTTATAATACAAATATTAAATAAAAACACGTGTCATAAAATGTGTAATCATGTTAACCAATAATTTGGAATCTAAAACACGTATTGCGCCAAATACGTTTGTTAAAATATATTAATATTCATATTATTTTAGCATGAATGCACGATTATAAATATCGAATGGTATGGATGGTACAGTGAGTTTCATACAATCTGTTACGATTCATTTAATTGATCCGACCGTAAATTTAAACTGCAGTATCGTATACAATTTTTTCATCGCATGAATAGTTGATTTTGTTTTCATTTAATTATCTTTTGTAATAATACATTTTGTACTTAAAATAATTCAATTTATGTGCAAAATTTGACTGTTGTATCAGGGGATACACCCAAGAGAACAACGACACTGTATGACTTCACGTCACGTCACATTATGCTGTAAACAAATTCAGTAAGATGTTTCATGACGGCCATAGATTCCAATTTAATTTACACTCGACCAAAAAAAAAAAATATATATATTTTGACATGGACAATTAATAAAGAAAACAAAAGTTACATACCTATTACCTATATTAAAATAGCAATATTGTCTTGTTATAACTATAGAAAAAAAAATTTGGTGTTTTTCAGAGAGTCGAATTAAAACCACTATCACGTAATGATGGGTCTTAATATGATTTATATAAAAGTATATCAACCAAATATCTTAAGAAGATACCACACCCACATGCGATGTCTCCATCTTACAAATGTACAACATAGCAAAATTAGTTTCAGTAATCCAAATGGTATGTTGTCAGTCTTATATTAGCGTAAATTGATCTAACATTCATTATCAAACATCATGGGAACAACTTAATATATTGCGTTTTAGTTGGTCGGTTTTTTGCGATATTCTAATTTTTTAACGAGCTATGAATTTTTTTAATTATAATATTTTATATACTCATAATTCGCTTAAAAATTAAAATATCAAAAAAAAAAAACCACAATAATGTTCTTCACAAGAAGTTTAATAATGAGTCAGTTTACACTAATATTAAAGCTAATAATGTAACCTCCCATGGTTGCAATGATTGGACCAATCCTTCTTCAGGTCAAAACCAAGTACATAAGTACAAAAAAAAAAAAACAATAATAATTATAATAAAAACCACACCAAGGTAAAAAAAATTACACAGCAATGATAAACAGTATATACCTGTTTCTCACGAATGGAATCAATTAGACGTAGTTGGGTTATTCCACTTCTAGAATCATGCGGACCGATGTGTCGATACAGTCATTTTAACATAATTAATGTTTGTTTTATGTACCTCGAGTCACCTCAAAGTGAATAATTTTATATAAGGACATGGAACAACAATGTAATTTCGACCATTATGGCCGAGCTCGATGTGTTGAAAAATAATAATATTGAAACATACATTTTGTCTGATTAAAAATTCGTACTACCTATTTACGTATTCCATTCATTGTACTCCTCCGGAGATGTCAAACGCAGATAAATGTGAAAACCTCCGAAGAGAAAATAATTTGCGTAAAATGTTGCTTTCAAAACAAATTTAAAATGTTTATAATATATGTATTTACAATAAAAATGTACAGATAAAAAAGTACACAGGGTCTATTTTAATTACGGAACAGTTTTGTCCTTATCGACCGCGATGGTCAAACAGTCGCAGGTTGGAGGGTTACGCGTATAGAGACCTTGAATGGTATACTTATTTTTATTTTCATGTAATGAGAGGGTAATTATTCTATATATTATTTGTATTACATGTTTTGATTTGCGTAGAATTCTCAAATAAAATCAGTGATGAATTTTACAAAATCGTAATAATGCAGGAGTAATTAAGCTGATACTCTTACTTTTTTCAAATCCTTGCCCGAGTCACTCCGGTCGTCTGCTAAGTACTTCCGTTTGTTTGTTATGGGCTCTTCGTCGGACTGAAAACAAAAATAATGATACAAAATATTAAAACGTAAGAATAGTAAATGAGCCATTTTTTTTTCAATAAAAATCTAAGGATATTCGTACACGGTATGCGCGAACACATATTTTCATTAAAAACCAGATATTATAATCGTGCAGACCCTGTCGTGTCACATTTGAAACTTGAATGTAGTAACAACATTATACATTATACGAGTGTCGGCGGATGATATTTTTATTACCATGATGAAATTGAGATATTAATTTTTGTAATGTTAAACGTACTAACGTTATAATATTTGACGAAAGCTATTGCATTAGTTTACATATTTGGTATAGTATTTACAAATGTACGATCGTTTCACTATCAAAGTTGTCAGTTGTTCCCATCTAAAAACAAAGCATACCGTACGAGTATCATGTATTTTTTATACTGTCGCTTCAAAAAATACGAATTAAATGTATTTAAACGTAGACTTTTACATGAATTCAAATAATTAACAAGAATCTTATTAAAAAACCTTTAAAATTAACTAATTATTGTTCGTTAAACCTATACATAATGTATACATATAATATCGCTGTATTATTTAGTAAAAGCTGTAAATAATTCTTACATCATTATAATATAAATGCATGCGAATAAACGTAAGCCAATAACGGTTTTTAAGCATTTAAAGATAGTGTCAATATCGTAAAAATTATAACATTTCATTTAATTGATAGAAAAGATAAACATTCTTTATCAAGAATAAGTTAAGGGTAGTAAGAAGAAAATTTGTATTTAATAATTCACTATAAACAATGCTTGAAAGAAAGAAGATTGGCATTTTGTGAGTCATTTTTTTTAGAAAATGAGAACTGTGTTCACCCTTACAATTTTCGTGAACACACTGGCATAAATGCTTTTATCCTGGTTCAAAACATAAATGGCTAAATATGTCGCTGTATTAAATTTCTATAAAAACTTGTGTTTTTAGATAAACAATTGAAAACAACATCTAAAGCCTTAAACGTAGGTCGAGTTTGGAAATCTGTTGCCCTTTCATCATTTAACTCTTTAATCTCGATCTCAAGTTAAGTTTACTAATTACACAGTTTTCTGAAAGTTTTTGTGCGTAAGGAAATATATTAATTATCCAGGGACAATGAATGCATTAACTAAACTCGAAATAAAAACACTGAACAGAGAACATTGTTGTTGTATGTAATGCAGACCATGCAGTAGTTGTAAAATTAAAGGAACATTGATAAAAAAATAAAATTATATAAAATAAATGTGCATAAGTTTATAATACATGTGTGGTGGGTAGTTAGGTACTTCAATAAAAACCTACAACATTTAATGCGAGGAAAAGTTTTCAATAGGGTAGCTACGTTGTAAATATATAAAATATAATAAAACAGAAACATTTTTGCCTAGCTATATAATCATAAATTCATAATATTTATAATGAGATACGGCGAACAATTTGAGGTTGTTATATAATGTATTTTATAGAATATAATTATACCGGGTGCCTCTGTCATGATTAAAACTTTATCCAAAAACTGTATTAAAACACTGATCGACAATAGCTACTGATATTTCGTTGACAAATTAGTAACATATTATATATAGGTATCCAATTAACGATCAAAATACTTAAATAAGTGATTTGAAAAAAATTTAACATTATTTTTACGTCACCGTTAGTTATGAGTTACTCAGTGTGAGTAAAATTTTTTCAACATAAAACGATTGAAATTTTTCCATCAAAATCGATAATATTTCCAGCTAAGCCCTTGTGTAGCATGTAGGTACCAAAGAATCAATTACGTAATATGGGTCTTAAAAAGGGGTAAAAAATAGTTAAACACCAAATGAAAAAGTACAATATAAATATTGTATATATTATATAATATATACAATATACTTATACATTAGTGGTACGATTTATCGAAATAGGTACATGAATTTGGAGGTCATGGGTCAAAAATGTTCGCGCACCATTTGCCTTAGAATACTGAATAGTGACGAAAATGTCAACTCGAAATATCCGTACTATACATATTGTATACATATACGTATAAGCTCAACACACAATGATTATAATGCTTGCAATCATCGAACAGTGATTGTATTGTTTGATTGATTGTGAAACGTTGAAACATTTTAAACTAACAATAACACTAAAAGTCGCAACAAAATAACAATAACAAAAACAGTACATCCGAAGACTTATTTCACTATGCGATTATGCGATATTCCAGTATTATATTATAATATTGTGTTGACGTTTTTAAACTCTGAACCGAACATACTGGGCACGTATAGCGATTAATATAACGATAAACTGTGTATCCAACAGCAACTATAATAATTTTTATTATTATTATTATTATTATTATTATTACTATTATTATTATACGGTGCTTTATATTTTATATAACATCACCGTAATCCGATTACTCAAGGGACAACCATAGCGATGTCAGTGCGTTGCGGACTGTCGTTGACGTTCATACGATTTGAATGATTGTTATCATTTTTTTCATTCGCTATAATGTTTGCCTGCGAGCAGCGTTCGCTTTTGTCCACAACGTTTTCGCATTTCGTCATCGTACGCTATTCTTCGCAGTACTAATCGAATCGTTATTTCGTTTTCGCACCATGATGTCGCGTGTTCCAAGGTGGTGGTCGACTACAATAATGTCTTACGCAGCTCCATAATTACTATTATATACTATATTGCTGTTGCCACTATTCCGCAGCATCACCGCACAACACTAGGTCGTGTCAATGTATACAATATATACATGTATGTAAATTACACGGTGGATAGAGAAGATTATGAATATTTTATGCGTATAATAATCGTAACCAAAATATTATTCTTGGAGTAATTCGTGTTTGTCGACATTTGCATATACATACATATACATACATACATACATACATACATACATACATATATATACATTATAAATATGGTGGATGCAACACAGTAGTTGATTTACATAGTAATTTTCTCTTATACCGTTGAACATCTCGTATTATATTATAATCATTCAACTGTCCCACGAGTTTTCAATTAACAATGCATTTCGTCTGTTTTCTTACCACTTGTATATTGTAGTCGTATATGACGGGCGGGAATAACTGAATAAAAACGAATTGTATACGTAATACGTATTAGCGTTATGCAGCGGTCTCCGAATTCAGTGTGGCACAAAAAATCTACGTGATACGTCCACGAGGCAATAAAATATCTATCGTCGTAAGTATTGTCGTTTTAACCGAGCATAAACAAGCAGCAATGTGTTAAATTTTTCGCAGGCTTGTAAATAAATCGATTGTCTTCCGTCCTCACTTGACACCCACACGTCAAGGAGCTAATTATTTTACTCGGACCAAGTTAAAAAATCCGTTATTCAACTTGTGGCCGGCTAATCAATCAGTTTTATTTTTTATTTTTTTTTTTTTGACGGGAAAAAGTTTCGAATCATTATAATGATTAAATCTTATAAGATCTCGGCTCGAATGTCAAAAGCCATATTTTATGATATACATAAGTTGGTATTAAGTTAATTAATCATTTTGCTTTGCCAAAAACACTTTATTTTACTGTAAACCGAAACAATGAATTAATGTATATTTATTTTTAAAATTTTCTAATTTTAGTGAGTGTGTGTGAGTATATAATTACGTTATGCAGTGCTACCATGAAATGAAAATTCACGAGAAGAGGAAAATGTATTCAAATAGATATACGTAATATTATAAAATCGCACATAATGATTTTGATCGTAGTGTTTCTGTAAGACTGCGGAAGTCGTTCTTCATGCTATTTACTATGGGAATCCACGTATAGTAACGATTGAATTACTTAACATTAAGGATACACCGTACGGTTATATGCACCACGATCGAATGCAAGTATAAGTATACGTAAAACCACCAATCGACTTGTTAAGTGTATCCGTTGAGACATAAAAGTAGAATTCAAATCAAGTGCACTTGTAAAAATACATTCGCCACGATAAAATAATTATCTCTCAATGCCCTACGTAATTCGTGGTGATTTTCGATATCATCAGTGGCGGATTCAAGGGTGGGGAGAAACTGAGGGGCCCGTTCCTCTTCGGTAGTTATAATATATTCGTAGTTGTCATGATTATAAATCATCGTTCAGATTAGCTCCGACACCGTTCGTTTTCGGATATCTTTTAAATTTTTCATGTTGAAAACATTTGAGTTATACTTTATTTAAAGACCAAACATATAGTGCTTACAAAATTATGGTAAACAATTTTGCCCCCTCCCTCCAAAAAAAAAAATCTAAGATCCACCACTGGATATCATTCAGGATTTATAAAAGCTTATCGTTCTGTATGTTCAATATATAAAATAGGAATAAACATTATTATACACTGTTATAGGGTTTTTTTTTATAGTTATTCTAATGTAACTTATGCCTTGTACGTTTAGACTTTAAAGTCTTAATAACTATTAAGTGGGATAAAATATTATAAAAATGTATTATACTTAATATGTATTTTATGAAAAAAATTACGAAAAAACGGGAAACTTTACGCAAGACCACGTTTTGACAAACTCATTTTTTTAAATGTTCTAACTCAAAAACGAAAAACGGCATGCACTTGAAATTTTCATCAAACATTTAAATTAGTATTTCCTATACATGGTAACGTTTTCGAAGTATTTTGAAAATTTTTGACTTATTAATAGACAATTTAAATTTTCGATTTTTCTATTTTTTTTTTTTTTTTTTTGAAATACCGATAAAACATATTTTGGCTAAATTTCAAACTTGTATGAAATATGTCAAAACTGCAATAATTTGCTTGTTATTTTGTAATTAAAAATTCATACAATTTTTATATTTATACTTAAAGTTTAAAATGTTAATACTGGGTTATCCATAATTTACTCTTCAAATAATTATAAAAACATTTCTACCGGACTTTAAGAAAAAAATTTTATGACCATTTGAAATTTAAATTTTTATGAAATTGCATAAAAAATCGGTTTATTCTCAAACAATTTGAAATATTTGTAATTATTCAAAAAGTATAAGTCGCAGAAACTCGAATTTTTTACTAGTTGTTAAGATTGGTTTTTTCTTTAATTCATATTTTTTTCAAAATATCATACTGATTTTTAAACAACGTAGAACATATAAAATATTCGATTTTTTTACATTTGTTTTTTTATAATTGTTGATAAAATAATTTGGCTGATACAAAATACTTGAAATTTCAATAGCAGATTCCATATTAGTTGTTTTTACTGTAATTTCAAAATGTTTGAAAAGCAAATATTGACATTATATTTCAATTTAAATATAACATATTATATTATATAATATACCTATTCTAGACCAACATATATTTTCCGTTCAGAATCGTTATTCTTATACAATGATACCTATCATTGCATTAAAATTTAACAAATCCATTGTAATGACCTATCCTATGAACAAAGTGCACTTCACCCCCAACTGTACAGCAGAGCGAGGTCCATCCGGTTCTTTTTTTATATTGAATTTCTAACTATTTCCTCCGAATTTCAGTTTGGACAAAGTATATTATTCGATAAAAATACGAAAATGCATTGCAAAGTTGTGCAATTTTCGGTAAAAAATTTTCGAATAACATTTTATTTTGGTTGTTTTATTGCTATTCAATAACGAATAAAATATTACCCCAAATACAGCATATATATTTTTTAATGTTAGATATTAATAAACAGTATCTCTAGCATTCGTCGAAATTTTTAAATAAAAATCATATCTATACGGATAATTGTGTGCTTTATTTGGATTTTATTGGATACTTAAATAACTGTATAATGACTTTGCTATAAGTATTATATACTAAATATTAAATAACCTATAACATACATTCAACGCAATTTCTATTTTCATAGTACTTGTTTATGGATAAATGATATACCTGTCAATTAGTGGCTGTTGCTCACATAAATTAGTAATATTATAGTGATTTTTAATGCATTGCATTTGATTGGGCATAATACTAGTATTAATATATAGTATAATACTAGTAATCGATTTTATCTATTACTCTATAAGACCCGTTAGTTATGTCCTAAAGAAAACTCGAGATAACTGCAAAGCGCATATTATACAGTGGATAATATTATGATTTCTTTCTGATTTTTTGCGCACTACATCTTCAATGTTTTGGACTCGTATAGAGTGAACGGTTAATTTAAATGTTATAAATATATTTATGATATGATGAGTATTACACTTAGAAAATACAACTACTCTTGGCTAGTCCGAAATGCTATAAACACTGACACACGAAATACAACATAATTAACTATTCGAAAAAACATCATAATTTCGGTGTAAACAACAATAATAAAAATAAAAAAAAGTTCACGGTAGGTTTTTATTAGGATTTTGTAATGTTCCTGGTTTAATAGAGATGAAAAATACATGCGCATTCACAGTTCGTAGTGATATTTATTTTGATGAGATTCTGAAGACAAGGAACACAATTATTTCCACATATATATATATATGTATATATGCCAACAAGTCATTCAAGTTTCCTAAATACTTAAGTACCATGATGAGTTTAAAACGAATCTCCCGCAAAGCATATATTTATATATATATATATATTTATAAATAATACTGTAACGAGTAAAAGTATGCAGAGGAAATGGCACTTGCGTGATTCTTGCCATCACATATGGGTTCGTTATTCGTAATTCATAGCTATACAACGTAACTACGCATTGTTACCCGTAAATGTTTGAAAAAATAATCAACATTAATTTCGATTAAAAACAGTGTTTTTATTTTTCCGCCATAAAATGCAGCTTACGAATTTCTAGCTTTGAATCCATTTTGGTGGTTATAATAAATACCGTCTTCGACTCTTGTACAACCGTGAATGGTTTTAAGAAAAACAATTATTATTGTTCAATATACGAGGGGAACAAAATTAACATAGTTTTTGCAAAAATGTGAAATAATAACGTTATTCTACGAATTTCAATCTAATCGTTTAATTTCGTTTCAATAGTAAACGTGCCTGCGAAACATTATATTGTACTGCAGTATTCGTTCAATCCTGGAATTCGTTAGTATAAGTGTACACAGATGAACACGATCCGGGGTGTAGAAATACTAGAAACATAATATGTCAAAACGTGACGTAAAATCTTTCCAACGAGAGTGATTTTCAGATTGTAAAACCCTTGAGTGAGATTGGAATCGGAGTTCGCCGGAAGAGTTCTTAAGATTTTCCGCGTAATTTTAGCGCATGCTTCACGAGTTAATAATGTTAATTTAATAGTACCACCACTCCCAGGGTCTTGAGGTTTCGTGTGAAAATCTAAAGTTCAGAGGAACCATCTCACATGAATATTGCAGTTCTTAGAGCTTATTCTCGAATTCGCGGTTACACGCGCATCCGCTTGGTACAAAGACAATAACGAGTTCAGCCCTCGGCTGTGCAAACTTAAATTGCTCTTTTATTTTTCCAACGATTAAATTGTTTACCGTCCTCGTACAAACGGGAGGTACCTAAATAATTTTGGCGTTCAAACATAATAATATACTTCCTTATGATTTTAGATTGCTCACTTGCCCAGGTATTATTGAAAATGTTGATACTTATCTAGTATAACTAAATCATTTTGTTTTTAATATCAAGTATACAAACACCTAATTGATTATTCATACCTACAAGTAAACGACAATGAGTGATAAGTTTTTTTAATTGCAATACATTTTGTTTTTCAGGCAAACGCACTTTTTACTCGGCTCTTCGTTGCACCTATAATATGTATGTATTTCTAATACCGTAGTATCATTGCTTATAAATTGCATAGTTGTAAGCGTCACCTACTTTTTTACTTAAAGTACCTCATGTTGATACGTATATCATAATGTTTCTCTGGTCGCGATAATTGTTGCTCTTTTTTTTCCTATAACATATTCACCCACGGGTAAAAGCGAGAAATCCGTGACTAACAGTGCCTTGCAAACCGGTATGAGTATAGAGCGGCAAACTAATAATATTATTCTTAAACTCGAACAGTCCAAACGTTATGCACGCAATTGTAGAACAAATATTGGTAAACAGCCAATATTTTGTACCGTGTGTTTGTCGTGCACTGTACAGGTGAATCGTTAAAGATTATTTTCAATGTCTGTTCGAAATGTAAAACTTGTGTTTTGGAAACACAAAATTGTTTCCTGTCGCCTGTCGTTTACGTTTGCAAGCGTTATAGGACGACATGGATTGTGTTCGTAAAACGCGTTCACCAAACGAAACGATATCATATAATAAGCAATGTCTACCTATTGTGATTTTAGAAATTCCATTTGTACGAAAACGTAGTACAATGTATAACGTTATCACTATCGGATAATACACTTTGCTGCAGTAAACGAATAATATCGTACCGTCAGTACTTTTATATCATCGTATTTATAATGGATTATAATAATAATGATTCTCGGGATAAGATATTATGACGAAAAGGTATTCGCTGTACCCATATGGTACTCGCGTGATCGAATCGGTCGGACCCGTTCAGTTTGAGTGTCGATTGTAAAACGAATTGCACGACGGCGTGACCGCATGGTAAACAGGGTGTAATGTCATATATTATTATCCAAGTAAAATAGGTACACGGTTATTTTTAACCCAACTTCTGCATACAATGTTTACTTTTGGATCGAGTGTACATATTTTCACAGCCAGTGCGCGGCGTGACGGTAGACATAGTGAATGGTATTTTTAATTATTATTTTTTTTTTCACCGATAGGGCAATAAAGTAAACGCAAACAAATTTGCGATAAATGTGCACGTCACAGAGTTGAAATGCAAATGATTTAATCGCTGAACCACGATGTGAACGACCGGTAATTTAATTTAATATCATATAGGTAACGAATACACTGCGATAAGTCATATATGCGTCTAGGCGGAACGTGTTTTCGTGTACATATTTATATTAAATGTTAGTGCGTGTGTGTTTTCTTACTGTAGTGCATACAGATATTGTATGGAAAATACAAGCCGAAATTGTTTTTCTTCTCTACATATGAGGTATATAGATACGATACATAATAAATTATTATACAGCAATATGCGCAACACAACAGAAAACGATTTCGAACTATTTGGATTACCTATATACGATCATAGTTACTTTTTCATACCCATACAATATGTATCTAATACAAACATATAATATATATATAAGTGTATACAGATGCAAGCGTAAAAAGTGGAAAGCTTTATCCGTGTCACATAGCATATTTGCTCTCCGAGAACTTGAGTAAATATTTCACGTGAACCGATCGATCTGTTAAAGAAAACTAAATAAATTGTATTTTTATTATTTTTAAAAATTATAGATTTTTTCTTCCTTACGCTAGTGCACAAGCCCTTGCATCAGTGCGACAGTGTTTATGTGTGTGCCATCTTGAACTGAATATATAGTGTTG
This sequence comes from Chaitophorus viminalis, assembly GCA_025469195.1. Taxonomy (NCBI): domain Eukaryota; kingdom Metazoa; phylum Arthropoda; class Insecta; order Hemiptera; family Aphididae; genus Chaitophorus; species Chaitophorus viminalis. The sequence goes on from JAIPRK010000596.1 coordinate 123,456, forward strand.
TAAATGATGCGTATTGTTTTATGTAATGCAAGGGTGATCACGATTGAATGTAAATAAATGAGAATTTTCGATAAGATGTACATAGGCGTTTTGAAAATGATCCAGTACCGATTTGCAATTGTATTGAAAGCCGTTGATTAGGAAAAAATATACATGGATTGGAGGTATACTTACTATTACGCGGGTCACCTATTGCATACGAATATAAATATATATATATAGTATCACGTGCGCACGATCGCAATGCCCACAGGTGAATATTTAAATTCAATTTACGAGACCCTCATTTGTTCGTCCTAAACGAAACCACATACACCAGTCAATATTTAATCTCAGCCGTTGGGTCGCATAAACCGTGTGTCTATGCAAAAGGTTTCCAGTCACATTTGAAATGATTCGATATCAATTATTTATGTGTATAAAAATATATTATGTATGGTAATGAAAATAGAATTCAAAATGGTTTTCGATTTAATAATTTTATTTTTATTTTTAATATTATAAGTAAAATAAGAGCAATAATACTGGCTGTATGGAATTGCTACGTTTTTGAACAAACTATGAACGATATAAATACAAAATAGAAATTGGAAGACAGATTTGGCTAGGATTATATTTGGATTTAGAATTTAATGAATAATGAAAACACAATAAATGCCATTCAAATATTATCATTTTGAAGGTGAACATAAATTTAAATAAAAAAAATGCAAATTACAGGTTTAAGTTGAGAATTTTTGTGAAAAATAACGAAATGACCTTAACGGAGAAAACATCATCCCAAAAGTTGTTTGAATTGCATTTTTATTCTTGATTGAACATTGTGCAGTCAAGTAGAGATCTCATATAAAGTGGTTATGAGACTTTTGAGTATAAATAAGACGTCAATGCATGCAATAGTGTATCCTGAAATATTTTTGGAAGGGACCGAGGGCCGATCAGTAATAAATATTACACAATAAAAATATCTTATTTTATTGCAAAACACATGTTTAAAAAAAACTGTTCTAAACAATAAATTACGTTTTGTAATTAAGTTTTGCTGTAGAAATAGTGTATAAATATACCTTTTCCAAGAATAATTATTATCCATGTTATATGTGTAGCTCTACATAGTTGAGCCATACAGTATTATTGCCTTCCGATGATTTTATGATTTGTATGCAACGAAGATATGTATTTTTTGATAATAATCGTCTGCATTTCTTGCAATCGATTACGTTGCTGTTATTGGAAAATACATACCCAATTACTCGCCACGGGGAATGAAAAAAACAAAAAAAACAAAGTAGTAACGCATACAAACCGTTCGAAACCGAAACATACAGTATGCATTGTGATCGATTTACAAATGTATATAATTTGGGAACAATGTTTTCGACTTTTCGTTTACGTATTGTACAACAACAAATTATTGATTTGCGCCCGGAGGAATGTCTTTCAATAATAATTTTGCCATCATAAATGGATGGCCGCAGGGACATCGAACATACCTACGTATCCTACATGACTGCAAACAAATTGCAGTTAGTTTCAAAATATTCTTTGCAATACATGTATGCTGCGGAAGTATTATTTATTGATATTTATAACAAAAGAAAATATTGCGTAGAAGTTAAGGGAATCGGACGGGATAAAATAATAAATATATATTTATTGTTAAGTATGGACTATAAGATTATGTTATGTAATTAAAAAATGGATCATCACGTCGAGATGCGTTATATTTTTATTTTATATCATATTGTGTGACACGGTAAAATCACTTTCACTCAGGTTACTTACCAGCGATTTGGAAGTTATTATAGAATCTGAAATACAACGAAAACGTGTGACAGGAATCTTTATGTTTTCGAAAAAAAAAAATAAACTTTTTTTTTAAAAAGCTTAAGACAAATTAGACTAAATTATATTTAAAATGTTCCATGTAAATTGAAAAGTATAAAAACGTACTATAATAACTCGATTAACTAGAGTAATATTGCAGATCCCGACTTAAGGATCAACCGAACCCGAATAGCTAAGAAAGCATATACGATAAGACGAATTATTTCTTTTTTAATAAATGATGATGCATTTAAGTTACCATTTATAAAGATTGCAATTATTTTTTAGGAAATATTTTTCGGGAATGTATGAAAGAAGTTAATTCAATTTTTAATACTTTTCGAGTTAGTATTATACGGATCTACGAAAATGTAATAGGTGCTTTAAGTATGTTTGGTGTATTGCAATGGGAGAAAAAATGATTTAATATTTACAAGATTTCATCATAGGTTGTTCAAATACCTAAATCATGTCCAGTCCAATACAAGACGTCTTAAATATATCCTCGTCTTTTGATGTTCCGTGAAGAATTATTGTAGTATGAATCGATGCGTAATATATTGTACTGAACACTTTTCCATATTTCATATACCTATTTGTGATTTTTATTGTTCACATCTTTATAAAATATTTAAATATTTAATTCTTACAAGTTCCCCGACGACTTGAAGTTAATAAAATATAAATCTGGGGGTTTTCAGATAATATATTTAAAATTTGAATGAACAAAAATTATTCAGTTTACGTACCTGGTTAACCCATTTTGATTTTACGTCGATTACACGTTATTATAATGATTTTGATAATATTTGGCATTAATCAGCGCAAATTGTAAAATATCGTATTTACTATTTGACATTTTTTCATCTTTGGTGTATGGTATTCGAAAATGAATTCAGTGCTTATTATAACATGTGTAGGGACCAACATGAAAGTATTTATATATTTTTGAAACTGAAAGCATTATATATAAACTTATGTAGGTGAACAGTTCACATTTTGTTGAAATTAGAAGGACTAATTTTGAAAGACTTAAATTAATCACGTTACTCAGTTATTTCAATGATTTGGTTATGAAGAGTTTTATTTTATTTTAAACCGAAAATGAATAGCATAACTGGGAAGTCGAATATTTGTCAAACTCGAGTAGAGTGACGTATGAGAATTTAATATTAGTATCACGTGAACCTTAGCGAAAATGATTTTAATTTTATTTACAGTAGAAAAAACTCTAATAAATTCATTTATAATAATATATTATTATTTTATAATAATATATTATTATTTTATAATATATTTATATTATACATTTATAATATATTCAGAATATGAAAATAATATTTAAATATTTCCAAATACTTGTGTTTGATTAAATTATTTGAATGATTGGGCCATCAAATATTGTTAACTATACAAAATACATAATAGAGTAATTATGTTTGAATATGGAAATTATAATTCTAAATACCTCTAGAACCAATTTCATAGAAATTGTACAAAAGTAGAAACATTGTGCTTAAGGCGTCTGAAGCAGTCTTTATTCTTGACATATTTTAAGTTGAAAGTTGAAATAAAATTCACCTAGTTTTAGTTCTACGATTTTAATTTTAAAAAAATGTTTAAATTCCTGAGTTTCTTTACTATTTTTTATAGGAAACATAATTTTAATATTTTTTCTCAATTATTCATTAATTTGTAGGTTAAATTTTTTAAAATTAAAAAATGTTAAATGCATTTTATCAAATAGCTTGAACGTCTTAAATTAAAATTGAAAATTAGTTCACACCAAATTTGGAAGATAAGTTAAAAAATTATAATATATTACAATATTACATATATTTAAATCAGATAACCAAAACCATTTAGGTGAATTTCACTTTAGCATTTGGCTTATATCGAAAAGAGAATAATATAGAAAAAATAATTCACGTGTTTCATGTTGATTAGTGTATGAACGTAGGTATGAGAATGAATGTGATCTCAAAACAAGCTGTTTAATGGAATACTTAACAGGAAAATAAGAATAATCGTTAGACAAATTGAAGTTAGTAAAACATTGTATTATAATTTGATCATGTAAGCCATAAGGGACAAAAATACTGATATAAGTTCTTGTGTAATCTTCTAACCACCGAAAGAGTAATAATCACATTGATTTATTATTATTATTTTAGTTTAATGGAACGGGTCATTTAAAATATTTTTGTTGGTGTAAAAAATTGTCATAAAACGAATAACCGGAAATTATACCATTACTTGAAGTTGTTTTTTGTTTTTATTACGGCATCTCACATGTACTGCATCTAAATCTTTTATACTTCATGCATATTTTTTTACAAGTTGTACTCAGCAGAAATATCAGTAAAAAATCTTTCATCGGTAATTTCAATTTAGTGTAAAGTCGTAATACTTTATGCATTCGTGTTTTGAGGATAGTAGACGTATGTAAAATATTTCGGTTTTTATTTATTTTGTATCCCATTGAACCCATTTCACTCTCAGCTACGAAGCTTTAACTAGATTGTAACCTATGTTTGTGTTACTCCCGAGTACGAAATTAATTCAAAAAATTCAAAAGTTCTATACAGTGCGAATATGAAATCCGTTATACTTCCATTGTTACAGTTTCAGATGTACAAAATGTAATAGTATCAATTTAAACATCGAAACCGATTAACTCAGTTGTAAATCTATTAATTCGTGCAGTATGACGTGTATAGAGGAAGTGCTTCTTGATGTTAAACCTTTAAAATATTTCCAAGCATTGTGAATTCTGCCAATAAAAATATTAAATAATATCTCATATTACATAATATAAATAATTAAAAATTTGTTTCATCCGCATTTGTATTCGTGATCTTTAAACATACCTTAGAAATTCGTCAAACAATGTTTTTCTATTACCATAAAGGCAAGAGGGGTGGAAGGTTTTGTGTAGATTCTGAAATAAAAAAAATATTTCCAACGTTACGCGTTCCCTCGAAAAATTTCCAAAATCACTAATGGATTTGTACACTATAGAAGTACATATTTGTTGTAGGCAGGGCGTACAGAAGTAAAAAAAGAAAAGCATGGGGGACTATACCACAATGGGTTTTCCACGTACCTATTCAATATTCATACAATTACTAATATGTTATAAAATGTATAGTATAAAAATATAAAATGGATAAAGCATATTTAATACAAATTAGTTATTTTTTGTATAACAATGTTTCTCGGAACTATTAGCTACGGTCGATAACAGACGAGACGTAGAGGTTATAATAATAATGATAAAATGAAATATTTTTATTTTTCAATTGTATTATAAATTTATAGCCAAATGATAATATTTTATGTTGTTGTTTATTTCGACCAAACAGCATAATAACTTGTAACGATTCCCGTTCTTGCGGTGAACTTTTCGGAGAAACGTCAAAAGGCTATTTCTTTTTAATCACTATGAAAGGTAGGGGGACCGAGTTCTTTTGCGTAAACCTACTTACAAGTCCTGGTCGTAAGTACTCGAATGGAAGTTACAACAAGCTACAAGCAATCGAATGCCGTGGTGTGCGTAGAAAAAGAAACGGACGCACGTGAGACGGATTAACACAGGACGTAGTGCAACGAAGACGACACAATGATTATATATATATTACAGACATTCTCAACCGTTAACAGACGAAAGTTCGGTTTTTAGGTCGCACCCGTAAATAAGTCGCGACGTTATTATACTCGGCTGTGTACTCGTTGTTAAACCGTTGTCGTCCGTTTTATACGATACGCTATTAAACGTCGTCGGCCGTAAAACAATTATTATTACGCCGCGGGTGTGTGCGTGCGTAGTATTGAATTAAAATATATAAGAATAATGTTCTTTGGAGACGTACACAAAAACACTAATCCGGTACGGCTGTTCACGGTAAAAATAGAAAAATCCATTTTTACGGGACGTTAATGCGATATCCGTGTGCGTATATAACGCAGCAAAGCGGCTTTTTGGCTGATCGCAGTAACGTGATTTGTGGCTTTTTATAAGAGCCTCGTCAAAGAGACGCATTTTGTTGTAATAATGTTTTATATTAATAAAAATGTTATTATATTAATATTTTTCTTCATAATACGGTCTAGATAATATATAAATATCTGAAGTCTTATGATTCTTGGTTCTGTTATTTTTGCTGACCGACTGACTAGCGAACAGGAACTTGAACTTAATTTAATTATAGCGAATAGGACTAACGACGACCCATAAAAAACATAGATTATTCTCTACACGAACGTGGCTCATTGAACATATATCACGGATTCATAACTATCTTGCAATATGACTCGTCCCTACGAAATGGTTGCCTACCCCTGGCATATAGATTATTTTAATAACATTACGACGTCATTTGCATGGTACGTACCAATAATAATTATCGAATATTACTTGCACACTGTTTCGAAAATGTTTGTCCATCGCACAACACATCACGCACGTATACATTTCGTGAATTCGAGCATATGAGATCCCGTCAAAACGTGTCTGCCAATAATATTAATGGGCAATCAAGCTTATTTCGCGTTATTACGTACGTTGTAATGCGTAAGATAATAATAATATTGTAATAGCCCACCGCTAAGGGGAAGTATTATGAATTTATGACGTATGGTGCAGTGGCCTTACAGATAATTAAAGGTTTTACTGTCGGCCACCGGCCAACGTCAAAAAACATAACCTATATTATATAATATGTTATGCAAATGCATTGTAAACAAATTTAGACAGCGGCAACCTCTTCTCCTCATTTCCAAACGCTAAAATTATTGTTTAATATTATTAAAATTTTAGTATCAGAGTTGATTGGATGTTGCGTGTTTTTGCACTGTCGTCATAGTAGAATATTAATGTTTCCGTGAAATTTGTATTATGCAACAAAGTAATATTGTTAATTTTTGCACATAGTTTTGTATTTTATTAATTCGTCATTATTATTCTATTGTTATTATATGTATTTTTTTTTTGTGTATTTATTGAATATTGTTATCATTCACCGTTATTACATATTACACCTACCTACATAACTTATTATTATCATTATTATCAAAAATAATAGAAAAACTGAATATTACTAACCGGAAAGTGTTGGTCCAGGATCATAGAAGTTGGAGAGCAAAAACTCTCTTTTAAAACCTCCTCTTTTATTTTAATTGCTATCAACGAAAATTAATTCCAGTGAAGCGCAGGCAGACCTTCCCTTAGCTAGGTTCATAAATGTAGAAGAAAAAGTCATACATTTTAAATTTCCTATTATTTTTAAATAATTCCAAATACTGAAACCCAGTCCACATTTTTTATATATTTGGATAGGCATCAGAATGAGCAGCATATAGTTTTTCGCACCCACTCAAACCATATAAGGCACATCGGGAAATATGAGCATTTGGAAAAACCTTATTGCGTATACGTCTACTCGTGATTGACTCGACAACACGTTAGCAGTAGAACTTTTGTGTGTCGATAACATATTATATAATATTATTGTAAAACCCGGCGGCGTCATGATCCCGCGAATACGGGCCCATCTCATCTCTCGATCTCGGCGAGTGTAGTCCGACGCGCGCGTGATATATAAGTACCCATGTGGACTCCGTCACAATATTATTGTCATTACGATACGCTGTCACGTGTCTCCGAAACCATTTTACACCGAAAACCATTTAAATCGAACGCGGAGAAAATCAGTAAGATATCTCTTCGAACACGTGTCAATAATATTATGACGTTATAGCATACGTGCAAGTCTCTTCGTTTTGCTTATTATCAATATTTTTATTTTAAAGTTATGTTTTTCATACCTCTACTATAACAGATATTTAAATCAATACAGCATTTTATATGTTTATTACAGAAAATAACATGGCCATAAGATTATATGATAAAGCATTTCAGCCCAAAATATTATTTTTTACCCCACAAATAATATTTATAAATTATAACTATTATTGTCCTGATGAAAATATGTTAAAACTGCGACTAACCTACCTTCTGTGTCATAATTACGAATACCTATCTATATTGTCTTAGTGCTCGGAAATACAGAAGAATAATAAAATAACATATTTTAAAATATCTGCCAACTATACTAAATACATGTTAACCATATTTAAATTTAAAAATGATTTCACAATTTTTTCAAACATCGTAAATTGAGCTAACAAAACTGATTGGAGGGGGGAGGAAGTTTAAAAAAAAAATACTTATTTCCGAAACGCCAGCTGACCAACACCAAAAATCTTCGAATCCCATATCTAACTAATATCATATGACGTTGTATTTACATAATATTATTTTATTATAAATCATTATAATTTGTAATAATGTATATATTAATATAATATTATAATATTAATAAAATATTATGCATATTATACTTGTTCACGGTGTGCTACAGTGTTGGGGTTGCATGCAGCATTTAATGTTGTTGGGTGCATGCACTTAGTGTTCAATTTCTATTCACTAACGCGCGCGCACCGAATAAATTGAAGGTTTAATATTTTAACGGACCTAAATCAGACCCCGCGTGATTATTGTATTCCCTTGTCGAACGAGACCCAGTATTATAACAAAGTGTATGACGTTGCCAAGAATCCATCCCAACCCTTCCGTCCATCCGTCCAAGGTCCTCGTATGCTTCGATGCGATTACATGCGGCGGTGCCGTTGTTGCTCCGTGTAGTTTCACGAAATTAGAAATTAGAAAGCATCGCAGAAACACGATCCGTTTATAGTACGTACACGTAGAAAAACTACGGAAGAGACTTTGACGCCGCTCAATATTATGACGCAATATGGTGCACGTGAGAGTCTGAAGCCGTGAGGCGTGAAGTGTTTTCGTTGAATAGTTTTCTTATTTTTAAACATATGGTAACAATATAATCCGAAAACGCGTTATCTATCTGCTATATCAAATTTTGATCATACACTATTTTATCGTTTCATCGTTGAATCTATTGTAACGGCTATGATCCACGTTCGAACATTGGCGGTACAACTTGGCGGTAACGTGTGATCAATTCTATGTACATCGATGATGACAACGTTTCGGTCTTACGTTTTCATCAATGTGAACTGTACGTGGTTTAACTTAAATGGGAGCTAAATGAAACACACTTTTTATTCCGTGATCGTCTCCGTTTACCAGATGACCACTTTTTACACCTCCCAAATGTGTGTTCTACGAAAAATTAGAGAACGATGTCTAATACTTTTCAACTTTTATGTATTTAATAAACTTTTTCACTAAGATGTTCTTTTTTTCTCTTGACTTTATAAAGTTGGTCCAAAGTGACTCTTTTAATTTCATATGTGCTTTATTAACGAGGTAAAACCGATTAAAAACATAATATTATAATATATAAGAAGTAATTTTTATTTTATATTTTTTTTTCATATAATCATTAAATTCTACCAATTATTAAAGAGTAAATAAGAGTGTAACTGTCTCTGAAAGACAATAATATTGTTTTATCCGTGGGCTTTAATAACCCAAATTAACCTAAATTGGAATACCAATCATAATCTTCTATTTAGACACTTATACATATTGTATCATACATATAGATAAAATAAAAAAAGCATGTCTAAACATCAAAAAGCATAAAAGAGCCTATCAAAAACTGAATAGTAAAAACTTATCAAAAGTATTTTAACTCTTAGAAGATTATACTTCGAGTAGCTTTTATAATGTAGTTTATTTTTCGGACGTATACTCTTTGAATATTATCGTCTACATTGTGCGTTATATATATTAACAGTGTATTAAAATCTATGAATATATCTGGCTACGAACCGAAATTATTTTAATATTTTTCATAAACCCGTGTGTATTCCCCATTTAACCCACCGACCAACAACCAATGTACAAATTATAATAGCTGTTCGATTCGAGATCGTATCTATAACGACACATGGAATACCTGCCCGTAGACTATTCGGGAGTGATTAATAATTTAGTTATAACAACATTATGTTAGTGATGACAGCATACAGTATAGAATATACTATTCTATACCGTTCTGGATTAAGATTTATGAAAATAAGTTTAAAACGTATGTTTTCCAATCGATATAAATACGCATATTATATTAAATCATATGAAATTTGCGGATCGTTAACTATCACTCGATTGAATATATTAAATCTAATTAATAAGACCAATCAATCGCATTGTTTAATGGAAATCAAAGCCGGAAACGGATTGTGCAACAGACGCGAAATGAAATTGCAAATTCGTTTATCCTATTATATTTTCCGGCAGTGTATTGATTCAAAAGAAAAAAAAAAAAAAAGTAACGGTTGTTTCTTCAACACGACGTTTAATTGAAATCGTAAATTATTCCGTTTGTTAATTTATGAACTACTTTCGTGCGCTCTTTAAGCCGTTCGCAAACAAACACAGACATATTATTATTGTATAGGTACGTTAATATATCGATCGATACCATTGGGTCAGGCATGGTCAGAAAAATCATATTCTACGTTTCGACGGTGCGAAAAGTACACCATGCTTTATACATTCGTTAATAGTATACGACAAATCACCGACCGAGTATGAAAATAAATTATGTCAAAAGACAAACGATAGTTACATATGGGACGGTGAAGTGAAAACGAATTGATTTCGTATACCTCTGTAAGGATAAGCATTTAATATTTTCTTAGGGCCACTCTTAGAATCCGGAGGTTTCTCGGGGGAGGGGGCATCAATTTCAAAGTACACAGTTAACAAATTATATTATTGTTATAATAATGCTGACCGCGGGCCAAATCCTCATTGTTATATCAATCACTGCCGTCGGCAAGACCCAACAATATGCAAAAATAAGTAATTAAATGCGACACTAATTATTATAATAGCCACACGTATTACAACGCGTATTAAATACTTAAATTATCGGGTAATTATCATAATATAATGTATCCTATTTACTTATTTACTTTTTACATCGCTCTCTTTACTTGACGCGGCCATCGCGCGATCCAACAATAAGATAACGTTGAGACTTGCAAAGTGACTGAGCTACTCGCGTATATTTTCAATTACTCAGTTTATTTACCAGTCGTTTTATCTACAGTTTAAAACCGAATACATTTAAATTTTCCACACGACCCGTGTTCAGTATAGTTACGCAATAATGATTTAAAATTGTATTTTATTTATTTCAAATTTCCAATGGTCAAGAAAACTACGAACGATTACACACACGATATATTACATATTAGCATAAGTACATAAGCGGTCACGCTTATGCGACTTCGATACGTTTACATTCTATCGTTGGAAATATTTTGAATAGGTATACGCGTAGTTAATAAAATAAAATTATACTTTTCAAATTATAATTAATACTATATGTATGTTTATACACGCATAGTAGCGCTATTCGATGCAAATTGTTGTGTAACAAGATGTAATACTTTATATGATACAGATACATATTGTATTGTCGTGGATATCAGTACAATGTTTTAATAAATCAATGCTGACAAAACAAAACTGTCTCCGTAACATTTTTTTCTTTCCGCTTATCGGGATGAACAGCGTTAGCAAAACGTTCTTTTTCTACGTTAGGAGGATTAAGTGCCTGTTTGCAAAATAGCATAAATGAAAATCGACTTAAAGGATTAACTTTCGTGTCACCGATGTGTTTCAATAAATATTGTAGAAATCAATAACTCGGCACAGGATTACCGCACAAATTAAATTTTATGCTTTAAAATAAACTAATGCGTCTTTGTGTCCGTACAGTTATTGGTCAAACAGTATACAATTTTATATTAATCACAGGTATAGTATTTAAACGTACAATTGTAATTAAATCATATCACACGGCGTACGATAAAATCACTAGTTCATCTCGCACTCTGTATAGTCTCGTTGCATTTCTGATAGACTTGACGAACGCTGGGATCGCATAAAATAGTGAAAACATCGAGATATCAAAAATAAAATTATCGTTCAAAATTAAAATAGACACGATCAAAGGTGTGACATTTATGTAAACGTAACCATTTAAACGGTATTTGATAAAAACAGTATTAACACGACATAATAATATTACATAATTACATGATACAAACAATACGACACCGAGTTCATTCAAAGTTGGCGATTTATTGGAAGTTTTATTATTAAAACTTAGGTACGTACGTGATCAATACGTCGGAAGTTTGTAGTAAAGGTATTACTCTATTATGAATAATAAACATGGTGGAAATTTTTTGACGTGATTTATTTTAAGAAGCTTATTATTTCATGTATTGACAGCGTTTAAACATAGATATACTCGTACATTGAACTTTACGCAGTGGAATTCAATTTAATTAAATATGAGAAAGCCGAAATCTCTGTACCGGAAAGGTGGTAATGGAATTAAAAAGCTCATAATATGATGGAACGGAGATGAACTTCCAATCACTATATAGTCAATATCACAGGAATCCATAAAAGCAATATCTGTAATACATTTTGTAACGCTTCTCATTTTATAAAAGGCAAGGAGCTTAGACAAATTGTATTTTTATTATTGTGAATTGGAAATATTTTCTTTAAAAATATAACCGAATAAAGTATCAAACATAAACAACATAATATTTCTAACAGTAAAATAATTCTATTTTATGGGAGCAAAACGAATAAAAGAGTATGTTCACACGTTAAAACGAATTTAATTCAAATAATGATTTTTTTTTTTTTAAATAATCTATACCTAATGGCTGCATATTAGCTATCCAATATTTACGGGTTTTGTATAAATATTACAGTATCATTCAGATATAGGCGATAATAATTATATTTGACGTATTTACTATTACACACTCTGTAACGCTCATTTACAAATCGCAAATGTACATTTTATTTCCGTTTTCCACCAATTGAATTTTCCCATGCTATACTCTTGCTTAGATTCCCTGAGATCCGGCACCTGAGCTCTTTTGATTCAAACAATTTAATTTGAATACCTATATTATACAGCTAAGCACTCTTTATAAGGCCTTTTTTTAAAAAAAAACTTTTTTACGTTTGCGTTTCTAGTTTCTTTAATTTCGTATATTAAAGAAACAAGAAACGCAAACGTGAAATAGTTTTTTTTTTTTTAAAAAAAGCTTTGTAAAAATGCTTAACTGTATAATATAGTGATTTAATATATAACCTGGTGAAAAAAAAACTATCCGATTCTTTTGTTCAAATTTACTATTAGTTTTATAATACAAGTATAGTCGGAATGATCGTAATACCATCAAACTTTATATTTTAAATTTTGCATTGAGTATTTTAATACAGAAACATAGAGCACCTGGAGCGTATTTAATAGGCATTAAATATTAATCTCATCGGCTGAGGAAATCGAAATGATGTTGGAATAGTTTGTGAAGTTTTAATCAGTAATCCAATTGTCTATCGCAAAAGGATAAACGACTAGCAAGAGCTTAAAATTCAACTGGGTATTTTCAACAGTTATTATTATATACACTGTCGACATTTCATCTTTATATATGCATTTGGTATGCATCAGGATTTTTTTTATATTTATTTTAAAGACATGTTCACAATATATACCTTATACAATTATTTCATAAGTATAATATGCAAAAATAAATCCACAGAAAATTTGAACGCGTTTATGAATCTAGAAATTTGTTTCATTACATCATAAGTAATTTAAATATTTAAGTTGTACGTCAAAACAATAAAGAATCTCTTTGAAATGAACACTGAAAGTAAGTAATGATTTAAATAGGTATTTCCTTTTGTATGTAAATAAATAAGTATGTATATTTTTAAATAATTTTTTTTAAATTATTTATCATAATATATTCGTCCAATATTATTTTAATATTAACGTTTATCAATTTATATTATTTTACATAATATGCGTAGTAATTTACACTCCCTCAAATGCAATTTGCATCAAATTTAAGCGCACCGAAATGTCGTTTGTGCCAAAACGATCGTGTCCAATTGACGCGCGTCAAAACGACAGTGCACCGCATTATTATGGCTACAAATACTGTAAACGTCAATTAATCGTACATTTCCAATCCAAAATATCTAGACACGTCTATATGAGGTTTTTTTCTTTTTAACAATATGTGGTACGCATATACGATTTAAATTAAATCATTAAAACATGTTGATTTTTCGCTAAAAATATTGCTCGTCCGGAAAAATGTAATCGATTTTACACCAAAACAAACAGCTGGCAACGGTTACAATAACACCGTGTTACGATATCATCGTTAACGATTTTGAAATAAGTGTTTCTATACGAGTGTAATAAATGTACTCGTTTGTAGGTAGAACCATAAACTCTACATTATTTACACATAGAAAAATGATACAACGAAAACTATTACACATTAAATATGTTTTATTTCACACACTTTTTAAAAGTTGATACAATATTGCATTATTTGTTTGAGGAGTGTATGCACATCTAAGGTTATTATTGAAAAACGACTTGTCTGAGCAAGACAGTAACGATTAACTAAAGTTTACATTTTTTCTGACTCGCATTCAATAGAGGAACTATATTATACGAAGAACTTTTTGATGTATTTTTTTCATCCAACTTTAGTTTAAAAAAAAGGAAAAAAATTTTATATTCTTAAAACCAAAATGTTCTATACGAGCATTTTCTATGTGAAATTTGAAACACCGAAACAATGTATGTACAGTGGAGTAAAATACACAGTATTTTTAGACGATAGTATATTATAAACATAGATATCATGCATGGTTGTAATATGTATATAATATTGTTGGTTAAATTGGTAACAATTTTATTCTTAATGTATTAGGTAAAATCGTTTTAAATATCTAATTATTAAACTGTAATTAAACTTTATCATTACAATAGGTCTTTGATATTTGACCGTTTGAATTAATACCGTGCCTATTCGGATACAGTGTACCATATACTTTTAAGATAAAGTTACTCATACTTTATAATGATTTAATATATTTTATTTATTTATCTGCAATAAATTAAAAACAAAATTTGTAAATGGTTAACACTCATAAATGTACCTATATAAGAAGAAATTCAATAAATAAATAAAATTATTTATATTATTTTATTTTTAATTATTTTTTCTTATACACATATTTATCTATACTTGTCGATGATGCACAATTATATTTTGTTTTATTATCAATGCCCCACATATATATGGGTATGTAATAAACTATTTTATAGAAAAGTTTATTTCTATCCGATAATAGTTACAAATCAATCATAAGAGGATAATCATTAAATAAACTTAGGCAAATAAAATATTTCCTTATACTTTTATAACATTATTGGGTAAAATTTTAGCTAAAAAATTTCACTTCTAACCGGAACACTTAATATATTATTAAAAAATAAAAATCATAATTTGGGTTTTATATATTTATGCTAATTAAAAAGAACTACCATAAACAATGTGTAAAACACAAAATAGACTTTTCTTTCGACACAATATTTAAACTAGTTGGATTAAGTTAAGTAAAACTTTCTGTTACTTCTTGCGTATGATGATTAATGTGTATAGTAAGTTAATTCTAACATTAAAGTTTTTAATTTTTGGGAAAAAAAAAGTGTCAAAAAAACGTTTCGACTAATGAGTTAGATGGAAAATAGTTGTATAGTAAATCATTATAAAACAATAGTCAGTTTATATATACCCTAATACAAAATAGGATATCACTTTTTTTAATATTTTGTTTTTATTTGCACATAAAAATGATAATTAATAACATCCACTAAAAACCATAATATAATATAACCGATATTGAAAAGAAAAAAGGCATTACAGCTATGATGTTTATGAATAATATTATATAGCCAATGGTTATTAACCATTTTACCCTTTAGTTTTCTGTTTTCGATCTTAAATCGTTTTTCAGTCAAACATATAAAAAGCTTCATAAATCAAAAATATATACATATATATTTATAACCATCGAACTTAACTAGGAGAGATGGAGAGAGAGATAAGTGAAAGAGAAAGAGAGAAAGAGAGAGAGAGAGAGAGAGAGTAGATTAAATAATATAATATTCAGATGATTTTAATGCAAAAGTGATTAAATTATACTACAAAAAAAAAAAAAAATAATAAAAAATATTGCATAACTTACTGTGGTATATAATAAAAAAAAAAACAAAACTGAATGTTATTGGACGAAATATGTCATAAATCGCAGTAATTATAAAAAAAAAGTATCAATATATATAATTCTGCCGTGTAATTACTAATCTGTAGGAATAAAAAGTCAGGACCCAAGTTATAACATTACAAATGATTCATCTGATAATGTGTTATAATGTGATAATCTGACTGTTTTCGGTTTACTGTGTCCAGGCGTATATATAGAACACCAAAGTACATGAATACGAATTAGTAAGCAGTATAAATGATATATAATGTATTGAAAGGTGTATAAAAATGGACGTAATTTCTTACACGTTGTCAGTCCTAAGTCTGAATAACGTGGCAAGTAAATTTAAATTGGTTTTAATTTTTATTCCTATAGGAATTTACAGAATGTTATAGCTGTATTTTTTTTGTGTGGAACATTCGCACGCATAGCCGCACGGGTGACATTTATGGACATTTACCGTGTCTCATGAGAGATTGTATAATACGAGTG
Organism: Chaitophorus viminalis; assembly: GCA_025469195.1. Taxonomy (NCBI): domain Eukaryota; kingdom Metazoa; phylum Arthropoda; class Insecta; order Hemiptera; family Aphididae; genus Chaitophorus; species Chaitophorus viminalis. The sequence goes on from JAIPRK010000596.1 coordinate 139,948, forward strand.
TAATATATTCGCCAAAATATGCAATCGTATAATACCTATATTAATGTTAAATGTTTATTTTAACCGTCATGCTTTTGTGTTCTCGCGGACGCCTTGCAAGTTCAATATCTACACATGCGAGTTGCGCATTGAGATCTTTGGGATAAGTGTGCACATCATTGGACAAGAAGTCTTATTCTACATGGGTATGTGTTATTATTTACGTTGCGTATTTTGATTTCTTTCGCGGTAAACAAAAAAGCGACCAAACTACTGAATCCAATCAATCAGTTTGCATCGACGTACCTATATGCTGGGGTGACTATTTCGAGATAAAATTTCTCAAAAAAAAAAATTGTATTTCAAAATATAATTACAATAATTATAAACACTATACAATAATTTTTAAAAATTTTACTGACAATAAATAATTTAATTTTTATTACTAAAGTATTTATCAATTTGTACAAATTGTTATACATCAATATTAATTGATTTTTTTTTTTTAACTATAAATAAGGAAAATATGGTAACAGTTATATTCACTATTTATAAATTTGTTACTTACCCTTTTTTCTACACAAATTTACTTTTTTTCTTTTATAAATAAAACGGAATTACAAGTAATAATAATATGGAAATGGGACTGTTTTCTAAAACCGAAATAAATAGCGTACTGCTTGAATTTTGTCGGGACTACGGGACACGATAGTCAAAAAAAGGGATAATACTCGATAAAGTCGAGTAGATATGTATTTTTTTTGGTTCAAAGCGAAAGTTTACTAAAAACAATTATAGTTACACTGTGCTTATGCAGTAATAACTTATGTCTGGTTTAATATCTTTGACCTGGTGAGTATTTTTTACATTTAAGAATAGACTGTAAAAAGAAAAAAGGAAATAGGTTGCAAATGAAAAACGCACTACCTACTCTATTTTCCTTCGTCAGTTATTTTTTTTTTTTTTCAATTAAATTTATAATATACTCCGACAACAAACCCCGTATAAAGTATACACATTACGGTCATAGTAGAAACATATCCTAAGAATGGTTTTACATATATAAATAAATATATATATAAAAAAAAAAAATATATGAATAAATAAAATGTTTAAATCATATACATCATGCGTCCGACGGCGGGGGAGGCAGAACTTTAATAAACACTATATTTTGTCGTTATTTCCTTTGTTTTATTTTCTGTCTACCTCCTCCTGCGAGGTTAATTTTGTTTAGACATGCAATACGTTTTGCAAACAAAAATAATTCGCGAACAAAGTATTAAATGTGTGTCTGATAGTAGATATACTGTGTATGTGTAACTTACTATTTTCCTTTGCACCGGAAATAGACTTGGTTGTGTATACCGGTACGGTGCAGTATAAGAAATACGTTTGCATGTGTTCGAACCAATAGGAATTCGTGGAAAAAATGCTTATAGATTTAAAGATACTATTACAAAACGCACTTTCGATACGACACGAGGTCATACATTTTACGTACCTACATAATTTCGAACAATAATATTTTAGTTTTCGATTGGTATCGTGTAAATTATATACATACATTATATTATGTACCCGGGTTCAATTGCCAAACATATAATGAAGATCGTTAAGATATTATGGATAATTATTATTGTTTTAAATATTCGTGTATCTATTTGTGGGATATTTATATGAACTAGCTACCATGTATAATACAGGGCGGAGAGAAAAAAACACCAGATTCGTCAGTGAAGTGATTATGATATCATTGTGTTCGAGTACCTAACTGTATATAGTTTTGTTTTAGAACATTTGTTTTCCTGTTGTACTATGATGATTTTCTGAGTTTATTTTAGGACTCCTAAAAAAACTTTTTTTTCTTCAAATTAAAATAAGTTTGGCAATCGTCAATATAGTATTGATTTATAATCATGATCAAAATCATTATTGGAAATATCGTAAATGATAGTATAGTCACTTACGAATAAAGTTAGTAATAAATAATTACTTTTCACACTAAAAACTGCATTATAACTATTATTACGAAATAAAAAATTTGTTATCTAATTTAATTTCGTGTTTTTCTTTCTGTCCTGAAAAGGTCACGCTTTCAAATGTTAACATATGACGCTTTTGCCGTGTTTTGTGCTTACATAGATGCGTGAACGAGTGGTGCATCGAAGCATATTCCGCTAGAAATGATATTACGAATAAACTTGAAGCCCACATATACGTGGCTTATAAGAAGCTATATACGTAATATAATTATGGCCATGTTAACACGATGGACACTGTAATAGTACTGCCTGTCCTGATGAATCGTTCACGATCCGAAGAATATAATGTTGCGTGTATCGATTCATTAGTCCGAACATATTTTACCGATATAACATGTACTTGAACGCGTATGCGTCGAACTGTACATTATGATGTGAAAATAATGTAATTCGAGCATTACCGCAATAATTACAATCCGTCTAGTTCATTTACGTGTGTCACGCGCGAACATACATGTAGATATCGGTGGTCTCGGACATGTCGGCGTCGTCGTATCGTCACAGTCATTTCAGCGTAAACCATTTCGGCGTGAACCCATCTCGGCGTAGATCTATTGGGCATTTCATTTTTTTAGACTAATATTCTTTATTTTGATTTTTATTATAAACGTACTGTATCCCTGTATAGTATATGGTTTTAAACACGCTATATAGATGATATTTGTGTACATTTTATTTCATAAGTTTATAGAACATCTATAGCGAAACTATCAAAATATAACATACGTGATTTCCATACAAATTATTTATTATGCAAGTTATACAATTTAAAATAATCACCATTAATATACAATTAATACGATAGTTCTGACTATTGAAAAATTGTACGTTCCCTAATACTATTTTGGCGCGAAGTACTTTGTGATGATTATCGATTTAAGAGGTCAGTGCAACAATTAGATTAACTCACTTTTGAAAACTTACAATAAGCATAGATAGAAAATTGTTGCACCAAACGTACAAAAAAGATATTAAATATACCAGACAATAAAAATTATGTTATCTCAATGCTTTTAAAATCTTGTCGCGATATGGGTAAAACTAGTTAAGATAATTTATATAGCGTGTTTAGAATTATATAATTGATGCAGGGATATAACACGTTTATAATACGAATCAAATTAAAGAATAAAAATCAAAAAACATTGAATGCACGTAGAAATAGTTTATGCCAAAATGTCCTAGACCGAGATATTGGTATACACAATGAGCTCCGTTGAAAACCTGGTCCAAGGAAAAATAATGTTCGATCCGTATGATCGTATGTTAGTTTATGTACGTTTCGAACACGCGTGTACTATTATTTCTGTAAACGTAATACAATGCGCTCCGGACGTACTGTCATGGCATTGTCATAATCGGAACCGAAATTTTAGGTTTTTAAAAAACGAAAAGAAATCAAAACCGAAATTTTAGTATTTTTAAGAACTGAACCGGAACCATAAAAATCATTAAGGTTCATCAGTTAATTGTTGTATACCGTGTCATCGCTAACGAAAAATAACAATAACAGCGGTCTATACGGTGGAATAAAAAACGTCAAGAATCTGCGTAAAAATTGGGGCAGAAAAAAAAAACGACGCGTAATTTTATCTCCGAAATGCGAATTGGACGCTGCGGTTGCGCATTGGGTTGCTTTACGCGTAAAGACTGCGCGGTAAGTAAACATTTCTAGTCTCGATTGTTGTTAAATTACGCATTTGCACGGTGCGTTGACGGGCGTATTGTTAGCATACGCTGACGGTAATGCCGTCGATCTTTTGTGAACTTGTGGTGTGATAAAAAAAAAAAAAAAACTTTCCAAGACATTACGGAGGCCGACGAAGATAATATTATATTATTATAATATATATAGACGTTATCGTTATGCATATATTATGGGCGTGTATACGTTACGGAAACGGTCCGTGTTCTCGTATTTTTAGAACCCGAAAACCGACGGACAGTATACGTACGGGACTTTTTACTTTTGGACAGCCAATGCCAAATCTCTGAGGCTTTTTATACGAAAATAACATTTTGCCGTGCACATTAAATTACATTTTATTAATTTAATGTAAACCGTTAAAAGAGAAACACCGCCGCCGCCGTATGTATAATATTTGTTGTAGTGTGCAGAGAGAGAGAGAGAGGAAGACAGAGTCGGACAGGAATAAAAGAAAACGAGATATACATCTAGGCGCACATTGTTCGACAATTTTATTTTATTTTACTATCACTATATTTTTTCCTTTACGTCAAGAGTAATGGAGAACGCGTGGAGAGCATTACAATATGCGCGACATGGAAGGAGACAACGGCGGCTAGTCGGGGTTTTTTTTTTTTTTTCTGTATCTTTTTCGCCGCTGCCGTCAGCAAGATGCCAAAATTACCGGGAGGCCGTGGCGCGCTGCGGACAAGAATAAGTTTTGTGTAGCGTAGCGCGCGCGTATATTGCCAAACCGGCCACATACTCACGTCGTGTACTATGTCCGCGGGCGCAATCAGGTGCACCGCGTGTCTGACAGCGTTTCTCAACCTGTGGGTCGTCAATGATTTCGAACGGTTCGACAAAAAATTTAAAATCCTACACGAAATTTCACTACTGTTATAGATAATATAGTTTGGGAAAAAATGTATTTATCATGAATGCATTTTATTTTCTCGATAATAACATAATAGTACAAAAAATTATAAACGATTCGGTCTTAAAAGCTAATAAATTTTACATAAACAATATTTACATTTATCGAATATAGGCACACTGTAGGTCAACATTCACGGAAACTATTTTTTGATAGGCTATGATGAAAAGAAATTAATCTGCTTTTTTCTCGGTATCAATACGGTCAACTTCATTAGGTATCTGTTAATCGACTTTTCTAATAAGGTGATTATACTATTATGAGATTATTTAAGGGTTGATTGAACAATGATTTCGAAAAAGACGGAAAACTGGGTAAACATCCTGTGTTACTAATAGCTGTATACAAAAAGGTCTAGAACTGCTGAGCTATGTGACGAATACATGTAATACTAACACTCTTATATTGAATGATAATAATATCAGGTCATAAAAAAAAAAAAAATAATACAATCGCGAGAATAGATCATGCCCAGTTGGATAATAATATATTATTTTCTTTTTGTGAGATGGCCCCGGCCAGAATGCTCTCATTCAATGGTCGATGAATTATTTTGCAGATAGAATTTTTCAAAAAATCGTTTTCCATCATAAAATTGAAAATAATGGAGTCTGCCGTACATCACATTGGTACATAAGAACCATGGTGTCACAAGAACGTTTATTTTTTCTTCTTTATAGATTGTTTTTGAAAATGTGTATTTTTTCTTTTTAAAACTTAATTATTTACAAATACACTTTATACCTTTTTATCAAAAAAAAAAAAAAAAAGTGATAAAATACGATTGTACTTCAAAAAATATAGGAGTTTTCATTTATTACCTAGAATTATACTTCACGATTGCGCTCTAAACCAAGTTTATGAAAATAACATAGTTGAAACTATTTTGTTTCTTCTTTTTCAAAATTTATAGCTATAATTTTCGTTAATTTGTTAATACATACATTCACTGTTTAAAATTATTAATATATTATATAATCAAGACGTATAAACACGCTAAATAAATTCGTCTTCTATTCGGTAATTCAATAAAATTAAATTAACGTTTATAAATAAAAAACTATGAATTAAATTTGTTTGGCACATTTTTTCTTAATTTAAATAGCCAGATATCAATGTAGTTCAAATAGATATCTTCAGTCTTGGTCTAGGATTTTTTTTTAATTATGTATGTATGTATTGGTATTGTGTTGTATAACCGTAGGTAAAAAAAACAACTCTTATATTTTTTGATGCGCAACCGTGCCGTATATCGGAAAATACAGCGTTTAAAGCATAATGAATCATCCTGTATAACACACATGCAGACGATGAGTGTCTTGGTCGGAACACGTCTCGTTTCATTATAGCAGTCTGCAGATACCTACTAATTATTATAATTATAATTTTATGGATTTCCCACGAAATATTATTAACAATTACAACAAAAACTCGTTTCGATCCGTTCGTACATTATTGTTGTATAATTATTATTATAATTTTATTATTGTCCGCCCGCTGGAGACCGCGGATGTTAATATAATATATTTTTTTATAACAGCTCGCGTGTCAGACCGTCGTCGTAAGACTACATTAAAATGAAAATAAATCACTGCAGCGTGTTCAGTTTTTCCGTTCGGACATCTGACGACAGTGATTTTTATCGTTTCTATTATCGTCATTTTTATCGGTATCGTTATGGATATTATGTATAATACTGTTAATTTTTTAGCAAAACATTAGAAAAAACGTTATTTGTCCGTTTTCCTCAAGCAACCATCATGCACACCACAATTTTATTATACGCACTACGGATACGTAGATTGCAGGTATATAATTCGAGACTACAACATAAATATTATTATTATAATGATATACCACCGCCCTCGGGACGTTTTAATTTACACAGTTAATGTCACCGCAAAAATGGATTTTTTCTCGTGTTCCATCAATCATTTAAACGACCTAACTAACAATTGCGTGTATTTTATGCTGACTGCTTGTATGAGTTATGTAGTCGTTGGTTAAAAGTTCAAAAACATTCAGTGAATCCGTTGTACAAAGATCATGAACGACATAAATCGCGATCCGTATGTTTTTTTTTTCAAAAGCACATCATGGGACTATATATAATTATTAAGTTTTTAAGTAGAATAAAAATAAAAATAAAATATGCATGTATATATAATAATGTGTATATATACCAATGTATAATCGTAAGTAGATGGCATGAGGTTAGAATCTTCTAATTAACATTAAAAAGTCGCAATAGTTTTCTTCTGCATGATTTTCCAAAAATCCACCAAATTCGGTTGCAACAATACGTAATTGGTATAAGTCCCCAGGCAAGCTTTATTATTATTATTTTGGAGAAAATAATATTATAATCTCGGGTTACGCATGGAATATCCGAACGGGAACGTTTTTTTTTTAAATATTTTTTTTTTCATTAAAATCTATATTTATTATCGCGTAAAAATAGGTGCTACAACTATTATTATAAAAAGCAGTCGACGCATGCACGACATCAGGGAACACGATTTATGCGAAAGTTTCGAACTCTGAAAATAAATCATTATTTGTTGCACACACTGCAGTATTATCATATTTGATTCTATCGCGTGTAATTATTAATTTTTTTTTTTATTTTAAACTAGAGCATAAAAATACTCAATACATAATATGATGCATACTTGTTTTTATTCTCAAAACGATATGAAATTCATTGAACAAATAACTTTTTATTAATCCTTATAAAATTTGCTAATTAAGACATCGGTAAACTGTGTAATAATTGTTATTATTATTCATGAACCATAAAACATATTATTTTTCAACTTTTGTCGTGAAAAAATAAAGAAACATTATTTTTGAACTGTTAATTTAATCTACTTTTTTGCAAACTTCGATGCGAATAATAATTATTATTATTATTATTATTGTGAGTGCGGATAAATTGACATTCGAGGAAACCATTTTTCTGTCTCGTTGAAATATTGATTTCAAAAATTGATATCAAACAAACACCACGTGAAATTCGTTATTTTTTCCTCTTAGACGTAAACCATACTCGCTCTGTATTAGTTGAACTTCTGTTTTCGAAAAGCTACTTCAAATAAACATCACACAAAAATTGTTTTTCACCAGTATGAATTCTATTATGTCCAGTCAGAAAAATAATAAAAAAACTAGGTTTCTGTAGAATTGAACTTTTTCATATTATTTCAAGTAGATTTATGTAACCTTTATCTCATATTTATTTAGTTATCTTATACTCGTAAGTCATAGTATAATTTTTTATGAAAATATTTAATAATTTAATATACACCTATTGACTATAAATTATTTTAATACATAAGTGTGGTTAGAAAAACCGGTATTTGTTAATAATAATAAATGATAAATAAAGATAAATTATTCAATTTACATTTATCATATTTTTTAATAATAGTGTGTGAGTAAGAGTTTTAAAATAAATTACACTGTTGCGTGTTACTATAGAATGAAGTATAATTTGATTACATTTCAAAGCTTTAGTTTTGTTAAGCGTTGATCAATTTTCGGGTCATACATATCAGTAGCATATTTATTATCATATTAAATTCTTACTAAAAATGTAGTGCACTCAGAATCTTACGGTACTATATTAGCTTTAACTACTTACAGTATATATATGTATATATATCGTTTGTAAGTGGTGAAACCGTTTTAAAATAATTGTCTGTGACATTTATGTTTGTTAAAAAATTGAATTTAAATGTTGTCCATTAATTATGTTGGAAATTAAAACTTCATATTCAATTAACATAAATAATGTCACAATTACAACGCATAATATAAAATGCAAATAATTTTTCTCATTAAAATGATTGTAAAAACCATTATTTTTAGTATCGATTCTTGAGTATAACTATTTACTAATTTAATATTATTCACTTTGCAAAATATACCCTCATTATTCGTACGGTTGAGTTTATAAATTTGCAGACTGTTGAATTTCTCTTTTTTTATAATACTTTTAATGTTTTCAGTACTTAAATTATCAATAGTTTTAATGTTTTGGTTTAAAACTTGTTTTGCTATACCTCGATAAAAAGAGATTACAGAAAATATTATAAATATCAGTTATAATCAGATTAAAATTTTAATTTAAAAAAGAATTGAGTAATTTAGAATAATTACATTTTCTTATAATATAAAATATCGTTAAATAAAAACTATTCTCATCTATATTTTTATATGAAGCTTATCACTATTGATTTCGTAACTTCAAATCGGTTTTTTCTTTTAACATTATAATATTTATATGTTTTCTTAAACAATTTTTCTTAAAAGTATATAATATGTGAACTTATAAACCAAACACCAAGAATGTATGTAATTTTGGCAAGATACATTTATTTAGAAGTGTTATGAGGTAAATTGCAAGTTGGAGTTTTATTCTATCATATTAAATTAACGTACAACGAATTGATTTTTGGAAATTACAGTTGATATCCATTAGAATTATCTGCTTTTTATTTTTTACAATTATTTTACTGTAGGTACATTTTTTCCAATATTCATGAGGAAAAATAAAAAACGTATTGTAGTAATAACAATTATGATTCGCCAATAAATAAATCAATAGTCAGATAGTTGCTGTAATATACGTATGAAATTATTCAATTAACGAAAATGTTCTTTGGTACAAGAAGTTTTCTACTATCAGCGACAACATGATGTAGTTGCATATGTTTGATCATTTTAAAACAGTAGTGTTTCATTCAACTGATCACCTGGATTTCAAAAGTATTATTTGATGACTTTTAAATATTTCTATTCAATATTACGTAATGATTACTGAACTATTGAAAAAGTTGCTTTATAACAATAATACCACGATAAGCATAATAATATGATTTATCTAATATTTTAAAATGTATCGAATTTACAGCTTTACTGTAAACTATTTATAATTTATGTTGAAATTAATTACGTTCAAACACGTTAGTGCATATTATATTTTACATGTTTTCACATAATATATTTAATTTTTAATTACTACATCAATTGTGCTTAACTTAACATCGTACACGACGTTACTGCGCGCATACTTATAACTTCATAAAATTATATCACGCCTTGAGGATTAATTTAATTATATATTGCATATAATGTATATTTAATGAAATATGCGGTCCGATATTAAAAATAAATAATAGATGGCGGAAAAATAATGCCAGAGGTGTCTATAATTGTTCCGGTTTCAGTAGTACACATTGGACCAACGCCAAAATATAGGTCTTAAATCAAGGGTGACACTTACGTATATGTGTATTTAATTTTATGCTGACGAAGTAGGTGGATTTCGTAAGTCGATCAATCACTGGTGGAGGGAGGGGCAAATACGTCATGCCTCCCCACTAGACCTGAAGTTTTCTAGAGAAAAATGATACTATACTAAATAGTGGGGGAAAAAATTTAATGTTAAAACACTGTTCGAGAATAGTATAGTATAGTATGTATTCGTTATATACATATACGGAAATGAACAAGGTGATTTAAATGTATGCAAAGTTGTAGTGTTATTTTTCGATGCATTGAATTAGTAATTAGTATACTTAGTGTAAATAATTGGTTTTCAAATATTGACTAACGTTTTTGACACTATATGTATAATGTTTTTGTTCATTCCTCCCCCATCCTCTATTTATGCTACTGAAACCGTCGATTCGTGTGGTACACGATTATTGCATACACATAAGTACTTACGTATATAATCATGTGCGTATGTCATTGTATTACACTAATATATTTCGCACATTAATATTCGCAGGGTTGCCAGCGATCAAAGATATTTCCGTGTCTACGCGTTCAAGCCGATCAATTAGAAAAGAAAGCGGTATCCCGACATGACATGTGTAACACGTCGTGTTAATGTCTTACCCGCAAACCAAATTTTATTCATAGATATTTCGAATGGATTTCTCACAACAATATGTTCGTATGCGAGCGAAAAGGTTGCCCTTTTCCTGTGCACTATCTCAACTCCTCCGCTCATAGTTTTTGATTATCCATGGCTGGATACGTACGAATTTCGTCCGAACAATATGATCGCGATTTGTTATTTAAACATTGATTTGTTCCACACAATATTCATCTGCATGACGAATCTTATAATAAACCGTCGATTTAATAAATTCAACAGCATTTACATTAATGTTACCAAAGACAGACAAGTAAAATTATAAGGGCGAATTAAGATTTTTATAGCTTATGATATTGGTTCGGATAATCATATTAATCCAAAATAGTTTTAGTGTTGTTCGTTTTACAGCTCTATATAGCGTTCCACTGTGAGTGTCCATGCCGTACAATACATTATGTATTTGCTGAATCATATTATTATAGTGAGCCTTTTTTTATTTTTATTTCGTCAACCGCCGCAGCTTCAACCATTCCCATTAGGGCCAAGAACCTCAAGAGGAAAAGAACAATTCATTTATAAAAACGAAGGACGTTTCTATCGGAGGGTATATTATACATACGAAGATCGTGGTATCATCCGCGTCCGAATTTAAATCGAGTCCCGAGAGTCCAGGGCACACACATTCATATATACTATATCGTCATCGTCGTTATTTTTTTCACGTATATCGTTTCCATTTTTTAAGCCCGACGTATATTCCACTTGTTTGCACTGCACGTTTGCAGTACCGAATTTATCTAGGCGGTAAGACGCGCGTACGCATCATATAATAATAATAATAATAATATGAATATGAATATGAATAACAATAATAATAATATGTGCAGTACAATAAAATCAAGCATTGCTTCCCCATAAATACATGTAAACATACGTACGTACAACGATATTTTTATGTAAAGTACACGATACGTACCTATGTTACACACGGAGACATGTATATACTCACGTTTAATGGCGCGTCATACACGGAGTATAAATCATTGTTTGTTACTTCAAGTACGTGTACAGGTTTTTCATATACATAATATTATATATGTATGCATAAATGTTTCGAGTACATACGTCATATACGCGTACAGGCAGTACATTGAACATGGTCACACATTTTTGCGCCCCCTCGAAGGAATCTGATGAGTCTGGTAAATCGTGTTCGAGATAAATGAAAAAAAATGAAAAATATGCGGTTTTTCCGTAAAAGTTGAACCGCAGTATCTCAAATAATGGGTAATGCGATACAAACGTTGTAGAAACCGTGATCGAAATTATTTGCAAGTCCCATAGAACCTATAATAACCGTTTAACGAGTAAAAACTGTTTATCTAAATGCGTCCAACCATACTCCAAGTCGAATCGAGTGTATATGTTTAGTTTTACTGTTTAATACCTGAATGAATGCTTTTTGGCGTCATCGCAAATGCGTACCTACCCGGCTGTGGGTTTCTTTCAATACGTAACTCCGATTCATAGGCGCTCGTTTACGACCGTAATATTGTGGACGATGTGAAATTATTTTTTCGAATCGAAATCGGGGGAAAAATAAGCTTACGTATACAAAATAATAGTGAACTTTCGTGCCCACCAGCGGCTTTAGAAATAGCAATATTCTCGAGACGGACATTTACAGCAACGTGCGCGACCGATTTCAATTTGCCGGACGTGCGTTGATCGTCCGACGGTTGTCTTCTATACAACACAATAGACAATGAAAGCGGCAATTTATTAGGTTTAGGTTTTTTTTTTTGGTCATACGAAAGCCTTTTTTCCTGCGAATTTTGCAAACGATTACATGACATGGATGAACATACGTATATTATACACAGCGAAAGTGTTAACATTACGAAAAGGCAAAGGAAAAGTATCATGCCGTAAAGAAAAAGTGTACCTATTACGTTTATTATTTCTGTCAAAAGCTGACTAGGCTTTCAGATGATAATATTTATATTAATTTTTAATGATAAATCGATTGACACACATATATATGTAAAATATTTAATGCTTGTAATAGTTGACTGTCTTTTTCGCTCCTCCGTCTCACGATTTACTCATACACAATATTCAATATACAATCGAATTATTTGTACTGCAGATCAAAATATCTTGTACTCAGCTATTATATATTTTTAACGGTTTTTCGACTTGACTTCAAACAGATGGTCTTTCATATGGATATGCATTCGAAAAAGGTAACAAGTTACAAGTTATGCATTACGCAAAGGAACTAAACGTTTTTATTCAAAAACCTAGGAGCTCCCGATTAGATATTTTTTTTTTTAATGTGTGGCTCTAGTTTAAAATGTTGTATAATTATATTCAGCCGAACGCGTTTTGTTATTGATCATTCGAATTCGAACAAACAACAATTATTATCATTCCTTGTGAAAGGAACTGTCCACTTCACGAATTTGTTTTTTCAAAATGTAGTATAGGTACATGTGTAGCGTGAATTTTATACGGTCTCATTATTTTAATTTTCTCTCTTTTTCCCCTTTACCATTGATTATCAATTTACACGTTACGCATATGCTTTAATCGTTACAAGCATATTATACATTTTACATAAGTAAATATATATGCATATAAATCGATTGGTTTATACGATAATCATAAAAAATTAATACAACAATATTATTATCTGAAAGCATGTTAGTCTTACATTATAACTGGAAACGTAATTTACTTTTTCTCTACGAAATAATCATTTTCTTTTGCATTCTCGTAATTTTAACCTCTTCCGTGCGTGTACGTTCATCCGTGTTATGTAATCATTTGTGAAAGTCAACTGAGAAAAACGCCTTAGTGTAACAAAAAAAAAAAAAAAAAGAAGAAAATTCTAAAACCTAATAAATTGCCGCTTATTGCGTAATTAATCAGTATCCTGCAGTATGGTATAGTGTGTAAACACTGAAAGGAATCAAAAAAAGAAGAAAATGTTTAGAACTATGATTACACTGATAAAGTTATCAAACCGTATTGTTGGACATACACATCATTTGGAATGAAAGCCGTATATACGTCATACACTTAACTTCCAATATGTTCAACTTAAAATATTACAAACACGGGTTGTGTATTCAAAATGTTTATAAATGAAATCACTAGACCAAGACTAATCCTGTCCAGGAAACACGATATTGCTCTTTTATAGTTAATTATATACCGACAATGGTCCGACATACGTTATAAATACATAAATACTGTTTTTTTACGGTTATATAATAGATGTCCCCATGATGATGGCTATACGGGTGGACACGTATCGTAGAGAAATATTAATTAGCCATCGGCACATCGCGGACAACTATTGGGGTATGGTAAGTGCGCCCGCTGTTCGAAGACGTATATTATCGAAATTGTGCAAAAATAATAATTTTTCATAATATTCAGCTACGGCCCTACGGGTTCTATACGTTCGATCAACAGGACTCGAGGTATATGAAATTACGGAAATTGGACGAGGAGAAACGTGGAAAACAACCGTTTTGATCTCATCCTCGCACGACTGGGAATCTCTATAACTCTATTCATTCTCGTTGTCACATTTTAATAGTATCAAGTAGTACGGTGAGAAGAACGGTGTGATGCATGCAATAGTCCGTTTACCGTCCGGATGAGCGACGACGTTAAAAATAAAAATTATAAAATCCAAAAATAAAACCATAATAATATAATTTGAATAGTGTAGCCATACACACACATACACACACACACACACTTAATGTTAAAATAGTGAAATAAAATTATAAACTTTATAATACTACTTTTACTATACGTCTTTAATATGTATACTAGATATGGAGTATAGAATATCGCAGCATCAGAATATTATGCAGATGGAACAAAGAAACTATATAGAGTGGAATGAGAAAATAAATATTGATTTTTCGAGTACTAACGACGGCTCACTATTAAGTATAGTGTAGAATAGGAAAGAATTTAATAATAGTATTATGTAGAATGCGAAATAAGCTTAATGTAGAATTTAATATAGAAAGAAAAAGTTACTGAGGATGCGGAAAAAACACATCTTTATGCGTTAGTTAAACCTATAGTTTTTGCACTAAAACGTATATTCTCACACATGAATGGCATAACATTAAACATAAGTTTGATTATTTCAGTAATATCGATAATCGATGGTGAGCGAATTCGGCGTTTAGGGGTAAGTTAATATCAGGTAACGAAATGGATATACGCATTATATTATATATAATTTATAAGAGATGATGATTTCGAGGCGAACGATATGTTTCTTCAAGCGGCTATTATAACGTGCGCGTAGATAATAATATTAACGCGTGGTGTACGTATTATTACATTATCAATTATACCCGCGTGTACTCGTATATTCGCGTGTGTGACCGGGTTATCTTGCGGACTTATAAGTGAAGTTTATTGAACGTCTTAGAAAAAACATTATAAACTTGTATATAATATATTACAATCGTATTTAACCCTCGTAGTGAAGTGATAAAGTTTACTGTATAAAACCGTCTATTATCCAACGTCTCATGAGGTTTCCGTGAAACTGTTGATTACTAATTTAAACTTTACATTACTTCGAGTGGCGTCAGGTATCTATACACATATTATAATAATATCATAATATCACAGTGGCGTACACAGATATTTTCAATGGGGGGGGGGGGTTATATTAAAAATCACACACACATATATATATATATTTATCAAACCATCATTAAATTTTTATAGTACAAGATCTAGTTTTCTTGGTCTTTTTGTTAACTCATCGATAATCTCTTCATGACATACTTATATGTACCACGGTACACCGACAACATTGTCAACCCGTCCAATCTGTCCTGTATACACAAATATATAATTATATAACAAAAAATTGCCACTGTTTAAAATTGCTAATTGTCTAGTAAATGAATTTATATAAAATAATTTATTTTAGAAACTATCTATTATTCCATTTATTCATATGAAAGGTGAATTATTAAAATAATAATAAGAATGCCATGGGGAACAAGAAAAAAATTTTTATTTGAAAAATGTATAAATTAAATATTTAAGTAATACTCACTGCTTTTGGCGTTTGTAGCCTTTTTAGAAGTTGATGACATGAAATTGTCCAACGTCAACTGCCGTTTATTGGACATTTTTAATATTATTATTTATTAACAAATAACAATACAACGGTATAGAACTATGGTCTATAGACTCAGGGCCGGATTTAGAATTTGTAGGCCCCTAAGCTTAATTGTGGTGTTGGCCCAACCAGAAAGTTTTTAGAAAATAGAAAGGGCATACCACACAAATAGATAAACTAAGCCATCTTTAAAACACTTTCAAATAATTTTCTATCCAAAATCGAGGGTATTGCAACTTTCTAACTTCTAGTTATTTGACTGAAAATAATAACATTTAAAATATAGTATATTAAAGTGTGAATTCAATTACCACAGAGTAATTAAAAAGGTATTCAACACTCTTTATTAATATTACTACAGTCTACACACTATATAGTACATTTTATTACACAACACCAATTTTAGAAAACTGAAAAAAATGAAAAATATTTAGACGGAGCTTTTTTTTTTTAGTTGTATGATGGTGTGGTGAGGG
This sequence comes from Chaitophorus viminalis, assembly GCA_025469195.1. Lineage (NCBI taxonomy): Eukaryota > Metazoa > Arthropoda > Insecta > Hemiptera > Aphididae > Chaitophorus > Chaitophorus viminalis. Next base: position 156,138 of record JAIPRK010000596.1, read on the forward strand.
CCCTGTTGTGGTGTGGGCCCATAGGCTACAGCCTATATAGCCTATGCTTAAATCCGGCCCTGTATAGACTAGGCTACTAGAGTAAAATACATTATAACGGCAAAACGACTAAATGTAATGTCGTATAATAAGTACCCGTAGCCCGTTGCCCATACCCCATAGGTATAACTGTATAAGCATTGATAATAAATATTAAATACTAATATTTATAATCAAGTATCAATATTTATAATCAATGGTATAAGCAAGATAAAATAATAATTATATTATCAGTTATTAATGTAATTTATTAGTGATCTAAAATTAACTTCTCGTAACCCGTCTATGTAATCAATAATCATAAACACAATTTCAAGGAAATAATATAAAATCGTATTTATACTTCGTGGAATAATATTCTTGGGTATTTTAATTATAATTTCAGCAGTAACGGTTCTTTGATTATTATTTTTCTACATATATGTTACGAAAATAAATTATGTACAATTTTAACCATTTTCGTATAGATATTCATATATTTAAAAAGTTAAAGGGGGGGGGGTTGAACACCCAAACCCCCCCCGTGTGTGTACGCCACTGCATTATCATAAGCATGTTTTGGTATGGATGTTTCGTTTGCCATTACAACAATATTGAAATGTCGATATAAAACAGATATAAAATGACTCAGATATCTTTAGGGATTTCCGTTAAAAAGGTAGCTACGTTGAAGCGGTCAAAAATGTTACAAATATTTTGCATATAAACACAATAATAAGTGGTAAATGCTTGCTATTTAATGGGTAGTACGAAGGAAAAATATACGCATGCTTATGTTTTTTATTAACTCAACTATTTACAACAATACGTCCACATTGCTGGCGTTTCGAGGATTTGTTGAAAAGCACATTAATTTCAACACGTTTAAAAACGAAAAGCTTTCCGACCACCACGGTGTATCGTTTTAATAAACCCGTATTCCGAGGTAAAATAAAGTCCATTCCGCACTCGACACGTTTCCGTTGATTAATATATAGTTTTACCGAGCTTGGTGAGGCCTTTCAGTGTTCATAGCAGCAACAATTCTGTCCGACGTAATATTATGACACGTTATCGCACGAAACACACAATACACTTCACTAAACAATATGAACCTTCAACCCAAGGTCCGGTCGGTGTCGGCAAATGAATAGAAAATCTCCTATAGGTAGATAAATATTTTTCACTGAAATCAAGTCGAATGCGTATAGTCTGCATTTACGAACAGCCAAGTAATCATTATTTTACAACGGGATTCATTAAATCTCGAACAATCCAGAGACATGAAATTCGAACCTATACAACATTAAGCCCATCAAGTTGCACGTATTATTTTTTGCAGATTTATTAATTTACGATAATTTATATTGTAAATACGTGAATGCTCAAAAATTAGACTTCTGTCAAGTATAATCATCTGCCGGTCTTGGACAGAATGATCCTGATTTGAAATCCTCTCGAGTCCTAGATTATTATAATTTACTCAACGTCCGATGAAAAACAACACGTGTCCTTGTCCCGTTCGCAATAGCCATAGTATTATTTATATTCAACGGTTCTCAATGCTTCACCAGAGTAATCTGTAGGCTTTCTGCGGACATAATATATGAACTAAATCGAATTAAAATATTGTACAATCAGCTTAATTGTTATATATTTTATGTAGACTATATACAATTATAAACAATATTAAACATGAGACTATTGTATTCAACTTTCTTTGATTAAACCAAATATTGAAGTACCTACTGTTAAATGAAAAAAAAACAAAAACAAAAATACCTATTATTGTTCACATGAAAATGTATACACTTATTGGAGCAAGTATTTAATATTTATGTAATAGCATCTTGTATGCTGTTACATTTTAATATATTAAATTAAAAATAAAAAATAAATATTTTTTTTACAGCAAATTCGATATTACATTTTGCGTTTATAAACGGCATCATACAGGTTATAAAGTAATATTTAAAAGGAAATCATTGATACATCATTTTTTATGCGATATGGCTTAAAATTGACATTGATGCGGTTTTTGGGACTCCAAGGTTTTTCATAGCATTTCAAGGACTCCGTGAGTAAAACTTTTTAACACCCAAATCGTTTATAAGTCAATAAGATGTCCGAATGTGGTATATATAGGTCCGCATGGACAATAATATAATGGTTATAATATATATTATGGAGCAATATTGTTTTCTACCCACACGAATAATATACGTTCTCAGACGGGTATGAGAAAGACTTCGGAAAAAAATCGTTAGGCCGGTGTGATTTACTTTACGCAATGAGTGTATAATTTTTAATGCATAATCGATAATAATATGCGTACCGGTGTCCGATTATATTATACTGACACGATGCAGATGAACGAGGAAATCGATGATCATGACACGTGGGTTTTCGGATATTTATTTACCGACCGTATAGAAAATTTACCATATTATTATATTTCGCGTTCGTAAAACGTGAGAATTTGATGTACAATGATTAGCCATATTTCTGTTCGAAGCCAAATAATCGAATTTAAATTGTAATTTCGTACATTTTCGAATTTAAATCAATAATTAATTTACTTTGTTGATATTTTCACAATAGTTTGGTTATTTTTTCAGTACATATTAGCATACTTATTTGAACATTTTCATAAAGCTACGAAAGTATCACATATGTTTCATATTATTTATAATCGTTGATGAACTACGTATAACGGTGTTATAAAAATAGGAAATTTCCATATTCAATTAAATTATGGATAGCACGTCATGTTTATCTAAATTTAAATTACAATAATTATCTAACATGTTCTGCGAAATGGTTGCACAAATTACAAATAGAAGAATACTGGTTCGTTGAACATTACATAATCATTTTGATAGTTATTTATAAGGATGAATAATTTAACATTGTTTAAAATTCTGCCAAACGTTTGGCTAATGTCCAGTGTTTAAAAATATTATTTTAATAAAATTAGTATAATTTATGGTTTTTTGATTTTTATTCGAATACCACGTTCAATAATGATTAAACTGTCTTGATAATGAAATATGTAGGTACATTTTCTTAAAACAAATAATAAGTATTAGTCGTTGTACGTATTTCGTTCGAAAATTGTAAACGATGCCGGAAAAATTAACTTTAATTCTTTAATTTATTTTGTTTTCAATCTAACAAATGAAATATAATAACACAATCAAATTAGAAAATCGTTTCATTTCACTTGTGTAAGATTATAAAAGATGTGCATTATATTTCAAGGTGAACTTTAGGTACATACTTATGAAACATAAAAAAGTATAAAATATTTATACAGCCGCTAAATATGTATGTATGTATGTATGTATGTATGTATGTATGTATGTATGAATGAAACACGTACAACCGTATGAATAATTATTATTTCAATCGCTAGTAAATATCTTATAGTGTTTTTTTTTTTTTTTTTACAAAATATCTATTAAAAACAATTATCATTGCAATAGGTAATTACTATAAGCGTTTCAAGGAGAAACATTTTTTTACCGGTTATAGAAAAGAACAAACATCACAACTGAAATAGCGTATACTGGATCGGTGAACATTCCGATATATCATATAATAATATTATGACGACATATCGTATAATAGATTCGTATTCGTCTCATTCCTAAAGTGTTGTTTTCGCTTACGACTCGTTCGTGGCCATCGCAGGTGTGTATCTGTAGCCGATGAAGTGATATAGTGATTTGCTTGTAAAACTGATTCGCATCGGGTTCGTAAATAGAAACAAAAATATTGTTAAATTCAATACTATTGGCTTGGTTAGATTTTAATCGAGTTTTGGATGGGGAAATTACCGTGGCTCACTATCGGCGTATTACATTTTTATCATAATTTCATACGTGACTCGAAGAGGAAATATATTTTATAGCCACGTCGGTGTTTAAAATAACTGAAAATATAAATAATAATATGCAATAGGTAATCTTTAATATCATAATGTACAGCAAGAAAGTATAAAGTAGATAAAATAATAAAATTATTATTATAAATATATATTATGTTATAAACTTGTATATAATATATAATTATTGACAAATTATTTGATAGGATCGTTTCATTCAACATGTTGTAGTTTAATATTAAAATATTATTAAAAAATGTTTGGTTAACAAGGATATTATATGTTCCCGATAAAATATGTGCGTACAAGTACATAATGTTAACTCGAAAATGTGCTTTATGACATATACTAATTTTCTTTACAAAAATAAAAAGATATTTACAGGAAAAAAGAATTACATGTTACATTTTTCAACAAATAATAATTTAAAATAATTTTACTCATTTTCAAATAATACGATTTTCTCATTCTTTTGTTGAATGAAAATTTAATAAAAGTATCTATGTAATTATACGAAAAAAATTTAAAATAAGATTTTTTTAATTAAATTTAAACGTAAATAAATATACAATGTACAATTTTAAGCCAAGAGATTTATATTCTTATACCAACTATGAACAAACATTGTACAAAATACTTGGTATGTTTAAACAATTATATTAATAGATAAAAGAAAAGCCAGAAGATCTTGACATGATCCTATCTATCAATCACATTTCGTTTTCTGCGGATAAGATGAAATGATATATAACTGGGGTAGGTACACGGTATATTTCAAAATATTATAATAGCACCGCGGGTGATAGCAAAAATATTAAGGACTTGTCATGAATTTCCGTCGATAAATCGGGAAGTTAAACACTACATTTACATTTATTACAGTCATATACTATGGTTATATCTTTTAATTACATTTTTTTTTTTAGAGTTCTGTTACTAAACATTTTTTATCCTTATCTTATTCCCAGTAAATATTTTCCATTATCACAGTAGCATTCATATTGTACATATTATTATGCTTCTAATAACGCATAGATGAATCTACCAATGACCGTAGGACGTAAAAATTAGATGACTAACAAATGTTCGTCCGAATAAGTACAATAAAAACGCACAAGTATGAAATTGTATTATCTCGTACGTATGTATATATATATATATGGCTTTTGATGTTGGGAATATTGAAAATGTCAAAGAACGTTAAACCTTAAGAGGTTAGGGATGAAGTAATAGTTTTAGTAAAAAGCACAGTCAATTTATCCGAAATTATTATATTCTGCGTTTACAGACAGCAATACGTGGAAGGGGCATGGAATTTTAAAACCGTTTGAACTTTGGAGAACAAACAATGAAAACGACTACCGTAAATCACAAATCAAACCGAAAACAATAAGATAAAAATCCATTGTACGTTGGAATCTCGGCTCGGGGAAAAGAAAAGACGTGCACAGAAAAACTTTCAAAGCCTGCGGTGAGAAAAGAGGTAAACATTTTTTCGGACCGGAACAGGAACACGCGTGCACACGTACGGACAATATATTATTATAATTGATCGGTGTGTGAGTGTAATGCTATTAAAAACTTGGTTCTAGTCGGGCAGGAAACTCTGTTTGAAACTTAGAGAAATTCAGATTTTGAAAAAATCGAATAGTTTAAACATAAAAAAGAGGTAACGGTAAGGTAGAAGATCTCCGGGAATGTCGTATACCTGTATATACAATACGATTCGAGGCAGAAAACCCATAACAGTTACACCTACAGACCTACTCCATTAACTTTCAAATAGTATTTTAATTAAATCTTTTTCACTAAATACCATTTCGAACTATGACACGATAATAACAAATACATCGCAACGATAATAAATTAAATAGGACATTACGGTTCACGAAACAACTAAATATTGCAGCGTCTCAGGCGACATATTTAGGCAGTATTTATATGCCATATTGTGCTTATACACGTTTATGTGCACTCGAATATATCTTGCACATGTACACGTGTATATGATTTATAATAATATTGTACTATTATGGTATAATATACGAGACACGTGTATACGAATAGGTACAGCACAGATCGTTGCGTACTAAATGGTCCGTGTCGTATACGGTGCCGGATCTTACCCGAAGTCGTCAAAAATAACCGGTACATCCGTTTCGAGAGGGTTCCGAACGAGAATAATATTATAAACAATAAAACAAGAAAAATAAGCGTATTTTGAGATTTTGTGTTTCGTTTGCGACCAATTCGTCTGACGCAGAGCATATTATTATAATAATGTACTATACAATTGTGTACGTAGTGACCCACGTCGCTATACAGTATACATTATGTTTATCGCACACTATTAGAATAATTATTATTACGTTTTATTTTTATTTCCATATTATGATACACGCGTTCTCGATCAGTATCATTATATTCGCGTGAACCAAACGAGCGATTATTGAATGTACGGTATTTTATCGTCGACCAATCGAACCAAAACCGTCCGACCGTATACAATGGTTTTTAAGAAAGTAAATTATTTAAAAATAAAATAAAATAAAATTACTAATAGCGTTTCTTCTCGTTGATATATTGTTGGGAAACCCACGCGCGCAGAACATTTACTGCAGGATAACAGAACAGGATAAAACGCACGACGTTAAAACAACGGTACATTATCGATAGCATAATAATGCGATTATTCGAAAAAAAATTAATTATCCTAGAAGTCGATAATTTCAAAATGTTCTTTCTTATTTTCACTCAACGGCCTATAGCGCACCGCCGTCAAATTTCAGGATCCGTTGTATATATAAACACTACCTATTTATGTTCGTACGCGCAGATGATGCATTAAATACCATTATCAGCTACAGTACAAGTTTACCTATATATTTTGATGGCCGGCCACGGGCGTGCTTTTACTTCTTGTTAACAATACTATTCGTCACACTCCCGCGTTTTGCCCCTAGACCTTGCAAACTTTAGGTTTGGTTATCATTTAGTCCAATAACCTCCGCAGTCAATCGACCTTTGTCCACTCGTCATCGTATATTTAATCGCGCACGCCGATTTAACGCCCCTCGCCAGACTCGGTTATATAGTATGTATATTATCTTATGCAATATTTTCCACATATAATAATATGGAGTACTTATCTGTGTACGTTAACATTGATATTTGTACACACACAAAACTTCAGAAAAAGTTTTCCCTTACGACTTTCTCTCTCTGTACCTATACCTCCTACCACGAGTAACCTGAATATTTTTTCAACTCGGGAATATCGCACAAGAGACATTTTCAACACCACTCGACTGCTCGGGTCTCTAGGCTGTTTTTTCCCCTGTGGTAAGAATATATATACAGAACACAAGGTACCTCCGACCAACAGGATCAATAAATTACTGAGCCGCAAAATAATATTGTAGGTCGACAAAGTTTTTTGTAAGTTGCGAAAAATAAATAAATATTAATGTAAAAAAAATGGAACCTTTGCCGGCGCTTTGCCCACTTCTCGGAAATTTTTTTCCCCCTTACTTTTAATTTTACAATCGCAGTCTGAGAGTGGAGAAAAACGCAAAGGGATGTACGAAAGAAAGGAGAATGAAAAAAACTTGGTTGGGAGACGCGCGATAATAAATCCGGAACGCCGGCGCTAACTTTTATTGTAATATTTACTTAGACGTTGCGCATAATACGCGAGTGTTACGTTATTATTCACGTGCGTGTACACTCTGTGCGACCCAGTGGATACTATAAATTTGCACGCTGGGCGTCCGACGGACTATATTAACTGGTGGAACATTAAAAAAAATATTATCTTTGGTGTAACCCGGCATGGAAGCCATAATATAATGCGGTGTTTGTGTTCGAGGTCCGTGAAAACAGTTGTACGAAAGCTCTGCAGTTCAATAATTATACCACGGAACGTACACAAAATATGGAAAAAGAAAATCATCTTTATGTATAATAATTGGTATCTATTCATACATTAAACATTATACAGGTAAGGTTACGTTAGGTTACGTTGGGTTATGGTCAGACGTCAGGTATATCACGACGGACTTGCCAAATTTTTCTTGACATTTAAAACACGTTCTGAATTCGTGTACACGTGATGTGGGACGGTTCACGTTTTAATAACGTAACACGTAGTAAGTATTTAAACTTTAATAATTGTTACCCAAAATTAACAAAAATCTAAAGTAAATATAGACTTAGTGCGTAGGTATCTACGTCATAAAGTAAATGTCATTTACCCACATATTAATTCGTAAACGAGTCAAGTGCATAAAGCAACAGTAAAGTATGCGTTTTAAGTATTTTCTTAATGCAAGTACTATATATATATAAGGTATAATGTTTATGTGTTTAGATTTGATTTTGACATGTAATATAAAGAACATAATATGTATAAACCCATAAAAAAGTTTATTTCATTCTGTATATTCTTAAGCTATTTGAAAACCCTGTCTCTTATTTTAATGGCAATAACAGTATACTTACGCCAAAAAGGATCTTATAATAGATTTAATGAAAAAAGAAATATGTTTTAGGTGCACCTATAATGGTTGTCGATGAAAAATGTTAATAACTAATGCTTTTTAAAATTAAGTTTCGTTTATAAAAATTTCACAAGCGAAAATATTTAGTAAAATTGTAATAATATAATATTTGCGGTTTAATGAAGAAATTAGGACTTTCGTGAAGTAAATTATTATATGACGGAAGTAAATTTGATTAGTCTGGTATGCCAGCCGACAGTATATACATGATATACTATTTTATAGTTGAACAAGAACTTACAGAGCTTAATTTATAGTTTGTGGTATTTACAGTTCACTGAGATGGATGTGGAATATATAGGTACCTAGTAAATATAATAATATAGTCGTCATATAAATTTATGTTAAACCAATAGCGAAAAATTACATTTGCAAAACGGTTCTGAACAAAGGTTGTGCTATATAATATACCTAAATGCGTATTAAAATCTATATTTAAATAATTCTGACTAATATAATATGATGCACACAATTTAGCAACTAAAGATTTAAAGTATTTTCTTGTATTTAAATTACACGTTGTAAAAAGTTCAAACTCATCGGTTTTTTAGAGAACTGACATAAATATAATATACAGAAAGATAAAAATAGAAAAAAAAATAGGAAACATAAAAACCACGTGTAGATAAATTGATGAAATTTACCGTTTTTCGAAGATTTATTCAGTTTTTACCTCGTGAAAAAAAAGTATCACCAATAATATATATAAATATTTAATTAATTAAATATATTTAAGTACCTTTCTTATCTAATTTCCGATTTATTAATATACTTCATAGGCAAAAACTTTGGTGCATTTTTTCCACTCAATATTTGTTTCCAGTAAAAAATAAAAATATTGTAAAACCAATATGCTTCACGCTTCTATCTGAATCTGAGATAACCTACAAGTTACTTAATATGAACGTAGTAAAATATTTATACTACTCAATAACCATATTATGTTCACATAGTGAGCTTTCAGACGTGTAGAGATAAAAAAATTTAAAAATTATGTACATAAAGACTTGAGTAATGTTTTTCAAGGGGTTCCTTAAGAATCGGGACTGTAGTGTGTTTAAGTGAATAGAAATAACTCCAAAACAATGTCAGATAAAATTAACATATTTATCCTTAATTTTCAACATTGTTGTTGTGTAAGTTTTCACTAACTATACTTTTTCGTAATGCAATATAAAAACATATAATTTATGCAACTTTTTTTTATAAAATATTTGATAAATAAATATTTTTTGCACTAAAATATGATTTATTCGATTTAACCGAAAAAAATTTATCATGATCCAATTTGAATTTCATAAAATAATTATTTAAAACCTAGTATTTATAGGAAATAAAAGAAGCATTCTATTTGATTTTTTTTGAAAATAAATAAAACAATCCGATATTGATTTGTAGTACACATATTATGCAGTAACAAAAATGTTGAACAATAACAATTTAGGGAGGAAATGAATAAATAAACATAAAACGACGTTTTACTTTAAAATAATGCATATACAATGAGTGTAATCGTGGACGAGAAAATAATTATTCGTTTTCTTAACTGTTAGTTCCAATATTGATTAATTGTTTACATGGTAAAACGCGATATTGCGTTGACGATTATAAGATATCATGTGATATTTTTGTCTTAAATGATGTATCGGTTAATCGAACACAGCTTGTTATCATTTTATAGATAGTAAAAAAGAAACCTATGGTTAGTTCTTGCTTCGTTCAAGTATGTATATTGTTTTTTAATTTAATTTACTTTTGTATATATTATTATTATTGTTTTTTTTATGGAGAGAAATCGAACAATTCGTACAAATATATAACATAATATAGTACAATGACCACGCGTATATAAATCGGCGGCGTAGAGACAGCGAAATACAATTAATAATAACATCATTAATATTGTTGTATTTTAACATATTATACTTTTCATATTACTATAACGTCGACCGACGTTTAATTATTATTTTTCTTCTTTTACTTTCCGCTTATCACGATAAGATAACACAATATGAGCTTTTCGGCTGCGTTTTCGGTCGAATACAATTATGTAAGAAGTCAGCGCACTATAGGAAGCGATTATTCATGTTGCACCGCACGCAATGAGGATTTTAGTGTGAGTATCACGCGATGACGGAACCCTATTATACATTACGCCGTCGGCGAATAGCCCACATTGCTTACATATTATTAGTATTATTAATGTCGTCGACGTGGTTGTTGTTGTTGTTGTTGTTGTAGTTGTTGCTATTTTACGACCACTCTGTTTTGTGGCAGGTACCATTAACACGTGTTGTGACCCGACGTAACGGGCCATGCCTACAAGGCAGCAGTGTACAGGCACGCGAAAAATGTATGGAAACTAGGAACTTACTTACTATAAAGTTTTAGAAATTAATGAAAACAAGTCAGACGGTTTTTTTTTACCCCTTCGTACGTATAGCGATGACGTCGTCGTCGTTTCAGTGTGTACATACATTAGGGTGGTCCTTATTTTTTGAATTCAAAAAATTGATGACGAGTACCCCAAATTTTGTTCTATGTATTGAAAAAATAATTATGATAAAGTTAGGGCTTGATAAGTCTACCCCTTCCCGTGCCTCAAAAGGGTTGAAGTTTTACTAATTGGGGATGAATTTCTATTTTTTGCGTGTACTTTCTTAAATATTGATATTACGTAAATAACCTAAAGTACTATTATTGTAGCTATATACTTTTACTAAATAAAAGTTTCTTATAAATATGTTGTAAAGTTGATGGAATCCTGTGAATTTAAAAAAAACTGGTCAAAGTTAATGTATTAGGAAATATTAT